>NW_020870007.1:661184-676184 GCF_003789085.1 Penaeus vannamei
GTCACGGTTATGTCATGGACGTGAATGTGCCGCCTGAACGAAGGCCAGGGTGATGGAAAAGTGCACAAACCTAACCTTTTGGAGTGTTATTAGACTCATTTGGCACTTAGAAAAGGGGCTTTTGCATTATTCCCATCGATAAATGAATGTGGGATGTAAGGTGCATAAGCTGTGACTGGAAGAGTGCCAGCTCCAGGGAGGATGCCATTTCCATGCTCTGCATCATATTCCTGGCTGCTGTGACTGGTGACACAGTTTGTATTAATGAAAATTTAAAATTACAAAAAAATAAGATTTATTACACAAATAACCAATGTTACAATTTTTTTTTATATATATATTTTTTTCTTGCTCCGAGTTATTTACTACATAAAGATATAATAAGCTGTTACCACCTGGATAAAGCAAATCAAAACACAGATAATGGACATTGGAAAACGGCAAAAAAGCTGTTTACACAAAATAACTTTGTAAAGGGGAGGCACAGTCTTGTCACCGCTCATGGGTGTTTAGGCGCACCTGGCGTATGTGCTGCATGCCTAGGATATTGCCACTTACGTAACCCAACAGGCCATACTTTGTCATGTGAGGGCCAATGAGATTCCAACAGCTAATGCAAAGACAAATGGAATTAATTTTATGAATTATATCTTTCCTGATGATATATTTTGTTGTGTGTGAAAATTATATTTATAATGATGGTTGGTTAATATACTTGTTTAGTTTTATTGTTACTATAATATATATATATATATATATATATATATATATATATATATATATATATATATATATATATATATGTATATATATTTATATTATTTTATATACTATTATGCAAAAGACTAATAGGCTTTCTTTTCTAAATTTTCCAGCATTGTTTGGTGTACCCTTTATTCTCAACAAGAAATATGTGAACTCAGATGACAGTGCCATGGAAACACTCCCTGTAGTCAACAAAAAGAGTAGACAACAGATTGAAGACGAGGTGAGAGAAAAAGTTGATAATAGGTGTCTTGACTATTATTCAGATTCACTGTGTGATTTTAGCAAAATATTTCACGTACATTTTCTTTATAAATGTATATAGTATTTTCTCTGTGTACTGTTGTGTTGGTGGGCACATGCATCATATTTCCTTCGAGAGTTATTAGATGGAGTAAAGTAAGTAGAATTATTACACATCCTTTGCTGGGAAGAGAAAGGATATCAATAACTTATGTCCTCCCATCTTCATCAGAAATGAGGCGTAAGGTATAAGATCTCTGTCTGCCCTCCTTTTAAACTTTGGTCTCACTCTGTTGTAAATTAGATTTTGATTTAAGATTGCAACTATGGTTCAGGTGCCTGTGAATTTGTGGTGGGGAGGTGGCTTTTATAAAAGGATTGATGATAAAGGTACATTTTGTTTATTGTTAGTAGAAATATGTGCATCGTTTTACCATTTCTTTGTCATCTTTAGCTTTAGGTTACTGTTTAACAATGTAAAAAAATATCTGTTCAGGATGGCATTAAAGGTCTACAGTTTCCACCATTAGATAAAAACTGTAATGCTGTATCCAAATTTAGGAATGAAAGGAGTAGTTTATTTGATTGCATTCTTGGACCAATGGGTACATGTTCCCACTTTTGCCCATGCTTCAGATGACACTATGCAACTTCCAAACAATAACCTAGCATACCTTTTGGCAAACTACCTCACACTTTACTAACCATCAGCCCAATGTAAGTATGGTTTATGCTCCCTTAATTAGCTTTTATCTTTATGCTTTCAAGAACCTTCAGTGCGATCTTCATCTTCTGCAGCTGTGGACAGGCAAAACTGCATGATTTTTTTTCTTGACTTCCACTTCCTCCTGTTCCTCCTGCTCATCCCCTTCCCTTTGCCCTTCCTTTTCCTTTCCCCATCTTCACCCCCATCCCCTTCCTCTTCCACCTTTTCCAATTCTTCCTTCTACTTCTCCTCTTCTGTCCCTCTTCCTCCTCCCTCCTCTTCTTTGCCTACTTCACCTCCTCTGTCTCCTTTCTCCTTCCTCCCTACTTCTTCTTCTTCTTCTTCTTCTTCTTCTTCTTATCCTCCTCCTCCTCCTCCTCCTCCTCCTCCTCCTCCTCCTCCTCCTCCTCCTCCTCCTCCTCCTCCTCCTCCCTCCTCTCCCCTTCTCTCCTCCACCTCTCCCTACTTCTCCTCCTCCTCCACCTCACCCTACTTCTCCTCCTCTCTCCCTACTCCTCCTCCTCCACCTCTCCCTACTTCTCCTCCTCCTCCTCCTCCTCCTCTCCCTACTACTCCTCCTCCTCCTCTCCCTACTTCTTCTCCTCCTGTTCTCCTACTTCTCTCCTGTTCTCCCTACTTCTGCTCCTCCTGTTCTCCCTACTTCTCCTCCTCCTGTTCTCCCTACTTCTCCTCCTCCTGTTCTCCCTACTTCTACTTCTTTTCCTTCTCCTCCTTTTCCTCTTCTTTGCTTCCTCGGTTTCCCCCATTTCCATCTCTGTCCTTTTACCATTCCTTCTTTTCCTCCTCCTCCTCCTCCTCTTCTTTCTTTTCCTGCTCCTCCTCCCTTCTTCTTTTCCTCCTCCTCCTCCTCCTCTTCCTCTTTCCCTCCTCTCCTCCTCTTCCTTCTTTTCTCCTCTCTCTTTTATCATTTACTTTTTTTGGCAAGAGATGTTAGTATGGTATATATTTTAAATCATTGAGTTTAGTGCACATTAATTATTTTGGTGAATATTATGTCTAGTTGTAGTGCATTCACAGTCTAAAGGGCAAGGGAAAATAATATGTTGCAGAATTCTTTCTGTGATTTGAATTAATGTTATAATCCAATTAATATTATGATTAGGAAGAATGATCCTTCTGTTCTGTGTTCTTTTCATAAAGATTTGTGTCTTTAAGATTTGTTTAGTAATATAAGATGTTTATTTTCCAGTACTACTACAGCTTCACCCTTGAACAAGACATTGTGCAGCGGCCATCGGCAACATGAGCAAGAATAGTTTCTGTGTCTTCGTCTTTTTATTTCTTTCTGTGAGCTTTTCCTCTGCTCTTTTTATCATACTGTGTGATCCAATATAGGGAAGGCTCATAATTTTATATAGTTTACTGTAATGTTTGTAATGTTTTGAAGGTACCTTTCAGTGCTCATTATCTCTTAATCATCTAACTTGCCTTCTGTTATTGTTAACAGTTATAAGATGTAATGCCATAGTTACTACCACCTTCACTCATTTTTCTTGTGGTTGATATTCTAGACTTCTCCCAAAGCCCCTCTACCTTTCATTCTCACCCTACCAGAAGGGATATCACTGCCAGTCTCAAACAAGTCGGCAAGGGAGCCAAGATGCTTACATGGAGTTGAGCTTTTTCTTTTCTCTCTCTCCCTCTTTCATTTTAGAAAGTTGGAGAGATAACAGAAGTAATGGATTGATCATAAGAACATTATAATTTGCCAGAAATTATGAACACATTAATTAGAAGTTACAAGATATGCGCACACACACACACGCACACACACGCACACGCACACACACACACACACACACACACACACACACACACACACACACACACACACACACACACACACACACACACACACACACACACACACACACACACACACACACACAACACGCGCACAGACACGCGCACAGCACGCACACACACACACACACACACACACACACACACACACACACACACACACACACACACACACACACACACACACACACACACACACACACACACACACACACACACTTATACACTTATACACTTATACACTTACACACTCACACAATTCATATATGCATATAGAAGTACTAACATACAAACATACATACAAATTGTACTTATCTCCAGTTACGAAATGAGTTCCTAATCTGTTAGCAAGTACGGCATGTTACTACATTATCAATATATTAATGCTCCTAATAGTGTAACAGGTTACAAACTGCTCCTTTTATAGACCATACTTTTCATTGTATTGAAATGAATTACCTAAATTTATACTCTTTGTGTTGTTAATTGTAAATTCATTTTTATATCTCTGCTTAATCATTTTGATGATTAAGTGCTAATTATTAGATTAATTTCAGCATAATGTGTTGATTGCTGGTAACAGTATCTTGTTAAAGAAAAAAAAGATTATTGTTTCTGTAACACTTGGAGCATAAGTAAAGCAAGTAAAGGGACTTTAAAGGCTACAGACTGAGGTTTCTTTTAACTTTGAATTCCTGGTCGAGGAAAAGATGGACTGTCTGAGAATGTTTTTTATCCATAATTATTTACTTATTCTCAGGTATTATTATTATTATTTTTTTATTATTATTTTTTTTTCATTTTAATGTTTTAGTGTTTAACTGCTGAGAAATCATCACAAAATTCAAGATTGGTTTACAGGTGGTACTGGAACATTTCCATGTATTCATTATCAGACATTGTTTTTGTGAAGATTCACCAGCAAGATGATGCACAAACTGATTAGGGATCATTATGTATTGCCATTTTTGACCAAACGTATTAGCCTCATGCTTGCTTTAAATACCTTATGTTTTATAACTGATTACTTTATAGTAATCAGTTTTAATCCCCCACAGAAGTTTGTAAGACAGGCAGCACACCTTGATATTTACATAGTTTATAAGCAGTTATTCACTATCTGTTTCCTTTATTCATTTCCTGTTGACATACCTTGTCGTGGCAAAACACATGAAGTATGAGTCAAGCCAGTGTTTTCTTTGTAAAGCATTGACTATGTAATGGAATCCTCACCCTGTATAAATAATGACAGGTAATTTTACTTTTCACTGCAGCTGTATACCTACTCATTTTCTCTCATTTTTGTTTAACTTCAATATTGAAACTTTGAAATGCCATACAATCCAGTGTTCCTCCAGTCTTGGAATAAATTAGATAGGTAATCTTAAAGTATTGCTTAGCATAGTATATTTTATACATGCTGTTATCCATTTTTAAACTATCTATAAGGTATATAAGTTATATCAAGCAATTTTGTGCCTCTGATATGTTGAAATAGTATGTACAGTGCATTCAAAATGAAGCATCAGTGACACAATCAAAGGCTCAGAATTGCTTTCCCAGTGACAGAATTCTCCCATCACGACCTTCTCGATATATCCAACCCTCGTTCAGATATACAGTCCCAACCTTTTACCCTTGTACAGGTTTCCTGTTTTATTTACCATAATCAAAAGATATGAAAAACTGAAAACTAAAATTTGGATGCATTGCAAGCATTTTTTTTCTTCTGTAAACGCAATTCTGGATGTAGTATTGGGATGCCAAAACTTAGTGCTTGCCAAAGGAATTGTATGGAACTTGTATGAACATAAATAGCTTACATGTCTGTACAATCTAAAATGCATATAAAGGCTTTCAATATTTGTACTAATTGTCAGTTGAAAGAATGCCTGAGGAAGTACAAGTTGGTCAAGAAAAAGACTAGGAGCAGATTATAATGTATTATGTTAATTTGTCATTATTAGACAGGTGCTGTCTTCTGTATGGAAATTCCTCTGTTATTTTATTCATGAGTATTTTATTTAGTGAAATATTCTTGAAAATATTGAGTTTGCCTTCATATTGGCAAATTATTTTGCTAGTGCAATTACTATTACTTACATTATTGCAGAGTAATTGAATGATGATAATGTTCAAATTTACATTGTGTATGCTTAAAATATCTAAAATGGGATTAGGTGCTTTGTTTTTAGAATATGGTGATATGACAATATGCAAATGGCAATACAAGTGGATTTTTGTGTCAGAAATGCTGAGTTCAGGCTAGTCTTACTAATTTACTCAGAATGATGGCATCAGGCAGATGCAGCAATGAATCTATATGATTACCATAGTAGAAGCTGGGCAAGACCTACTTATCGTTATATGTTATGTTTCTTGTATATTTCTAAATGCTTTATCATTATAATATGCTACACAAACCACCAGACATCTCTTCACCTTTCCTTCCCACATATGCCAATTGATGAATAGCAAGTGCAAATATATGTTGCTGAAAATATTCTAATGTGGGTATTTTGTTTGTTCTGTGTAATATAGGGCATTTATATAAATTTTTTGTCTTGTTGATTATGCAAATGATTTTTTTCAAAGATGCTGTAAACTGTTACATAGGTAATCAGGTTATAGTGAGTTTTTTTTTTTTTATATATATACAAATCACAGATTATGAATGTTGCATTATGTTGAAGGATCCTATGTAATATAGGACCTATATTGCCTTTGATAATCAGTTAAAAATTCAATATAACATTGGCTTTGTGTTTAATATTGTTTTAATATGCTGATATTTGCATTGGTGATTGATAGGGTTGGCAAGGTAATTAGTAATTTAATCCACAGGATATCAGGGTGTTTAGGTCACATTCTGTATGGTCCAAGCTACTAGTAATGGCAGTCAGATATGAAATGTACATAAACTGTTACAATCCCTGAGAACCAGTACCTAAGTTTTGTATCCTAACCTTAGGCAATATATCCTAGAATATATTGGGAATATACTTTGGCAGCATTTTATTTGAAACTTGTTTGTTTTTCCTGTACTCTACTTACAAGTGCTTTAGGTTCCGAGTGCCCAAGTGTGTAACCTCTGCCCTTGATTTGCAGTTGTATAGTGTAATGCATATATTTACCTAGGAAACAGTGTGTCAGTTTCACCTTTCAGATTCGAATGTGATAGTCTTTTAAGTTTTATGAATGTCTAGGATTACATTTATACCAAATTTAGTTTTCACTTGTATTTGTGATCAGTTTTAAACAATAATTTTTACTTCATAAATGTAAGTTGAGTCTCAGTCATTTTAGCTAAAATCAGATTTAATTTTCATATTTATGAAGTGCATTGCTTTGATTATATGTAAGCCAGTCATTTTGATTTAAGAAAATTAATTATTATTGCTGTTATTTATGTGGGATTTCTTTCTGCAGTAAAAAATGTCAAGAAAAAATATTAATATATGGATACTTCACCCATGTTCATGTGTTGAAGATGGCATATCCTTTGTTGGATGATATGACTTAAGATAATTTTTTGAAGTAGGTAACTTTACTACAGTATTGTAAACCCAGTGTACATAAAATGTAAATAAAAACCTCATATGATATGTGATGTGTTTTTATACTTGAAAGACCCTCCCAGTCCCTTGCTAATTGTCATGGGGGGGGGGGGCTTAGGAGATGGTGACTGAGGCCCAAGGTAGGGGACCACCCTACCTGCTGAATGCTTTGTGTTAGTCATGGATGACCTCCGGGAACCATGGGCACATTTATTGACAACTCCATCCATTCTACATCATACACCCAGGTCATTACTCACCCTTCAGAATGCACCTCTCTCCCAACATTCATTATCTACCTCCTCCTTCTCCATGGCTTATACCTAACCCCTGTATTTGCTCCTCAGTTTTCCCTGACCCACCAAAATCAGATATTCCGTCCTCTATCCTTCTCACTCACTTCCTTGACCATGTCTCCAGTCATTCCTCCAGCATTCATGTTTACACTGACGGTTCCAAATCCATCTCGGGAGCTGGATTCGCAGTAACATTCCCAAACTGCACTTTCAAATACTAATATTAGATTGTCTGATGTAATGGGCAGAGCAAGCAGGAGGGATAGTCACTTGGGAAGTGGGGACCTGAGTGTGGATTTGAAATGGTAAAAGAATTTGACAGAGAGGTAGGGGGTAGAATTGGGAACATAAAAATTAGGAAGAAGAGATACTAAGGGAGATGTAGAAACTTCTTGGGGAGATGGGGGAGGGTCATAGCCAAGGACAGCACTGGAATTGGTAATGAGAAAAACCTTGTCAGTGTGCTTCCAACTTGGCCTTGCATAAAATAAGGCCAAGTTTGAATTTGAGGACTGCTACTTGTAGGTAGGGCAGCCCCTATAAAATACATTATGAGATGCACCACAACTGGTATATGTGTGTGATTACACAGGGCAATTTGAGTGATCGTGGCCAGGTTGGGCATATAGAGCAAGCTATGGAGTGACATTATTTAGCAGGGTGTCCAAAATGACAGCATTTCTGACATTAACAGGGGACGAGTCTATATGGTTGGACAGGGTAGGACTCTCCACCAACATAAACTTCATGAGAGAGGTCATGTCTACAGAAAGTAATATTGGCAATATTGGTGTAGACCTTTTGGAGGCCTTGGAGGAAATGGTGTAGCACTGTAGCATAAGCAGGTTGTTTTCACAGTCTAACTAATCCTTGTCATACAGAAATCAGCTGGGGAGATGGAAACAGTTCTGGTACAAATATTAAGGGAGGAGTGGGGATGGGCTGGAATACGTTTGCCAGAGAGGTCAGTCAGGGTAGATAATGTATGAGCTTGTGGCTCAGATGTAACTGTGACAAGGTGTGAATCATCAGAATGGCTGATCATCCCCAATATCCTCTGTAAAGGATATTAATTATGTATGTCCATGTGTTTACACTAGATATGAATAAATATGAAAGGTTTATAATAATTATATAGCAAAATATGAGTAAAAAAAATATATATACAAATACAAATTTAGATGCATGAGTAATGATGTGGATCAAGTTTACATTTAAATGAAACCTCCTGGCAGCATAAATTAGCCTAGATATTAATTACATGTATGCAGAGTATAAAGTCTGTATGAAAATAAATAAAAAAAACAATACAAAGCTTTTCAATTTCTTTTACGGTAACTGCTACTCCCCCATTGTTTATGATGAAAATATGAGAAAGTTGAAATTACTGGCATGTTTTGTTTGTACAGTGTCTTATAATTTGAAATGCTTTACACAAGATTTCATTTGGTAAGAAGAGATATATCACTAGCTGCAAATGTATTTACCAAATAAACCATTCCAGTGTTCTCGGTTTCATCCTTGCTTCCTCTTCATCAGCAGTGTGCAAGTTGGAGCTGAGAAATTTCTGCGACTCCTAGTAACCTTTCCACTTCTCTTTTCAGATAGGTAAACCACAGTGTGATGGAACTATGATAAGAAGCAGAGCAAACTTACTTGTCTATATGTTTATTGCATGTCTTTTCTTTGTGAAAAAAGAAATACTGCCACAACCCAATTGCTAATAACATCTAAAATACAGGAATATGTTACTAATGAAAATTTAATTCAACATCAGCAGAAAACATGGAAAAGGTGGAGATGATGTGAAGATGGAAGGAGAAAGATGGGGATGGAAAAGTCAAAGAGACCCTGTTAAATTCCTGTTTCTTACAATTCTATGCTTTCCCCTAAACAGATGACTATGGGCACATCTGTGTTAAGGAGTTCCCATTGCAAAAGGGTTTGCCAGTAAATATGATATGATCCGTTGAAGTATATAATACCAAAACAATATAAAATCTTACTTTTGAAATGTTGTGCTACATAGACTAAATGTTACTATGTGATACCATATGCAGGAATGACATTAATAAAGGTTTTTCTTTTTCAAAGTAGTTATTCTTCTCTGAGAAAAAAGAAAGAAAGAAGAAAACTTTCAATATACTTGTGACGTAATGTCATCTTATAAGCATACACATTTAGCCATTATTAGGTTTATAAAATACAGCCATTATCAGGTTTATGAAATACAAACTAAATTCAAAATTATTTATTACACATTATGAACATATTCTCATTATTTACACAGAGCCAAGGAAATGAAACACCCTAACAAAATGGTTAATCAAATCCATTCCAGGACTTTTTATTCCCTTTGTTTCCCTATACAGGTTATAAGAGGGACAATTTTCACTCCTTGTTATAAATATTATTCTCAATATCTAGTCTCAAATGTAAAATATCAGTTTCCACTCGTCAGACACTGAAAATTTAAACTTATGATGTTTTCACCTGCAATCTAAACCAATGTTCTACCATTCAAATATTCTTGAAAGAGGTTTAAATAGGGCTAGACTTGAAGCCTCTTGCAGCATAATCGGATGCTTCCTTCCTGTCAGAGACCATTGGGTATCTTGAATCAGCTGGGGTGATGATTGGGCGGGCTTCCAGGACTCGCCAGCCTCCCTTGCGGGTCCAGTCCTGAGAGGGAAGCGAAGTTGATGTCCAATTGCATTATGATTTTTTCCCTCTCCAGAGGGCAGTTTTAATACTATCAATATATGGGAAGATGGTGAGAGGGAGGGGGAGAGCGAGATACATAGATAACCTGCACTCGCAGATATGATATACATATATTTAACTTTCATTTGTATTTTCCACTGATAATATGCAGGAATGAACCAAATTAAACTCCTTTATAATTTCTTGAGTATCTTGAACATTCACAAGTTAATCCACTAATTGCAGATGGCAGGATTTCATGCCAAGGAAAGTATCAACCATAAATGCAGATGGCATATCATGGTACAACATAGGTTGCACCAGCCCACAGATGACCAAATATCCTGTAGCACTCTGGGAGTACAAGGAACACATCATTAACATCATTAGTTCAAGAATGTTTTCTTCACAGGGGAAATATTAGAAATCATCTTGCAGGAACCTAACAGGCAAGCTATCATCTTCCCTGATTTTGTAAATGATACAAAGGCAACACCATCTGAATACATTTTCATTCTGCAAAACTCTAACAAATGCTTATTATCTATTAGATATAGGGCCATGAGTGGAACTGGATTCCCCTGACACTCCCCACACTACAAGTCTTTCCCCTTTGGATCGTAGTTGGAGGCTCCTATTTATCAGAAGTATATCCTCTGGACAGATCTGAACAGACATCAACATACCTCAGCTTCCCTGACAATTGTGCCCTGGATACTGACAACATGCTATGGAAACCCAGTCACATCATTAGACTCCTGCACTGCCATTGTTGGGTTGTATATATGCCTCCACAGAGTATCAGGAGCTGCCTCAGGTTTGTGACCTACAACCTATCCAAGAGGGCAAGGTTGAGCTTCAAACTGTATAAATTGCCTCTACATGTCCATTGTGCAGCTACACTTATGCCTTTCTTTCACTCAGGGCTGGATGTTGGGGAAGTTGCTTGCTTCCCATAAAACTGGTTGATCTAACAGTCTGTGGAAGTTTTTAATTTTCAAAACATACCTATCAGAGAGAAAGTTTTCAAATAGGTAAATCTTCCCACCGTGTTCCATTGGCTCCAAGGGAGGAGGGCAAGCAAGTGTGGTATGCTGGCAGCCTAACAGGTAGTAGATGCCCTAAAAACAATGGAGAGACTTGTTCTCCATGCTCCAAACCTCAACCATGATGGAGATCAATATGATAAATGAAAATGGGGGAAATTAAAAAGAAAAATGAGGAAAATTTAAAGAAAAAAATATGGAAAGATGCCATGAAACATGAAAAGTGTAAGATGCATCCTCAGATGCTTTGTGGATTAAAAAAAATAAAATCAATAATTAATCCATGTAATAGATGTGGATTTTTACCCTCAACAATCAATTATACCACAAGTAAGAGTTGAGTAAATTTAGGTTTTCCATAGTTATATGTTTTCCCTCTGTGTGTTGCTCAATGGGAGACCCTGTCAAGAGTGGGTTAATTAAGCAAATTATTCTCTGAAAGTAAAAGCTTTGTAGTTGTTCCATGACAAGAGATGCCTATGTTCTTTTCCCTTTTTTATCTCCCACATGAATTAACAAGATAAATGAGCTCACAAAAGTGCTCCACATTATAGAAATACATTATGGCATTGGTTAAATTAAACAATTAGGAAATATCCAGTAATTTCCTTTCTTTCTGACAAAAATTGAAATTTCATCCAAGTTCTGTTTAACATTTACCATAAAAATTGATACAAAGATCATGTACATATGTATACCATAAACACCTAAAATAAAATATTTTGCATGATTATATCAACATTACTAACCTCTCTCAAGTCTCAATTAGAGGAAAAACAAAGTTTCAAACCTCTCCAGTTTCACTACCGTCTCCTACAATGCCAATGTGAAATAAATATAAGCCAAATTCTGCACCACATCAGATAAAACTGCTGGAAGGCTGCATACACTATGCTCATATAATCTGCAGTTACAATGTACAGGCTGAAAATGGTTCTTTCTGAAAGACCTTTACCAAAAAATACCTGGAACTTCCTGAATGTTCTAAACATACCTGTTAAGAAATAAGAGCAATAATACTTACGTTTGCATTATACTTGAAGTAGTAGTATGTAAGCAATGCAGCACCACCTGCCATAGCAAACTTTCCAGTAAACCAACGGTATTTTGCAGCTCTCTGAAGACCCTGTATGAGATATTAAAAAAACTTATAGCGTCAATTGTCAAAAAAAAAGTCAGAATAATAGACTGATGAACAATAAATGCTAATACTACATAACTATTGTGACAAATATCAAAGCAAACATGTGAACATGTAAATGTTTGAACTTAATAGTAATCATAGGGGTTACCACACAATGGTAAAAGGACCTTTTAATCATTCATTCATGATGTCAAATGAGAAAATAATTGCAACACTCTTTTGTCTTCACTACTACTACTTTTGTTTGAGTGAGTAGATGCCTCTCCTTTATAAGCTCCTCAATTAACACTAATTTGTAAAAACTGCAAGCCGCCTCTCTACATGACAGCCATTTCTTAGGTAATACAATTGGCTTGATGAATATAGATAATAATTCATATAAAAAGGGTCATTGATACTGAAAACACTATGAACCATAAGGCAAATATAGTCTGCCTATAAGCTCTTACCATCACGGAAACAAGAGGCTTGAAGAGGGTGTCCAGAGGCCACCTGTAGAACCGACGAATGGGGTTGTAACGAGCTTCATAGAACCCTGGCACTGTACGAGGTTCATTTGGAGACAGAATCTGCTCAAAAAGATAAGAAAGAGTACTAGTGTGAAAACTCACTTGCGGTTGTAACGAGCTTCATAGAACCCTGGCACTGTACGAGGTTCATTTGGAGACAGAATCTGCTCAAAAAGATAAGAAAAGAGATTTCACATTACTAGTGAAAAATGAAAACTCAAGAATAATAACTTGCAGAAAGGAAAGTGAAGCTACAAAGATAAAGAATGGAGAAAAAATAATAGAAAAGGAGAATAAATCATTCTATAGCAATACAGAAATCCTCTTGTAACAACTGGTGACAAAGGTCTACAATGTACAATAGTTTGATTACGAATGTACTTTGTAGATACTGAAAGTTATCTACTGAGAGAGCAAATACTTTGAAATTAAATGTTCTTGAGTCTCACTTTATCAATCAAGAATCTCTTTGGGAACATGAGGTACACTATCATGACATTCCACTGAATACTAATTAAGAATCTATCAAAGGTTCTGACTTGGAGAGAGGGGAAAAGAAAAAAAAAAAAAAAAAAAAAAAAAAAAAAATCCTTATTCTGCAAAATACTAGACTGCAATTATCATTCTAGTGTTCAAAACATTTCCAGCCTTAGCCCAAGATGTGGGAAGTAAAATCAACAAGACCCAATTGGTAGGCAAGCCCTATATAAACACTATATAACAAAGATATCCCTAGTACTGAAATTAAATAATAATACTGACCTGATCCTTTAGCCACTGTTTGCGATAAGCTCTATCGGCATCTGTCATGCCTGCTAAACGTGTCCGTTCATTCTTGAAGGGTCCCTCAATGGGGAAAGCCTTCACACCGCCCGTGTCTGCAAACCAAAATGCTAATGAAACAAAAACTAAAATACATGTAAAACTAAAATATAAAACATCAACAATAAAGGAAGAATGGTTAATGGTTAAAATCAAAATAAATGTGCTAGACATCTAAGGTCATATAGCACTATAGGAAGGTAATAATGGAAGAAAATAGTAATATTAGACATGAGTATTAAATAAAAAATACATATCAAATGTATAAATACAAGTGGCTAAATACAATAAATGTAGAATACAGGCAGCCTGACAAAAAAATTGAAGTAAATATTTAATGTTTAATGTTTGAAACAAATAAATCTGCTAAACATCAAAGATCATATAGCACTATGGTAAAGTAATGTGTCAAAGAGGGTAAAGAGGAGTTAAGATTAGGATAAAATGTGTTAGATGTCAAAGATTAGAGTGCGTTTGTGACATGGAATTAAGTTGGTTTATTGGTTAGAACACTGGGGCTTTGGATGGTATGAATTCCTGTAGAGTTTTTTTGAAAATTGGTGTATCAGTCTGTCGAGTTTCAAAGAGGTAATTCTTTATAGTACCGACAAACTCATCAGAAACTGAGTTCCCATTTCTACATTACAATCTTCTAAATTAACATGACTGTTCATCCCCCAGGGAATCTTCATCTCAGTTTGCACAGAAAGATAAGAGCTGAAACTAAGGAGCACCGGGCAGACTTTGACTGAGTAGCATTTCTAAAATCTTTCTTTTAGTTTGTGGCGTTACTGTTTGTGTCTGCAGATTATTTCTTTATTTTTTTGGATGACGTACACATGGCTGTTGTGGACTGCATTGCATACTCTTAGTATCTTTCTTCCTTTACCCGTCTTCTTCAACTTTCCCTAGCATAGTGCATCCATATGGTAAACATGAACTTTGCTTGCTCTATATTCATTCCATTTCTGCTTGTTTTATCCCATAATTTCCCTTACAAACTATCGCAAAAGATTATGGTGAACTATGCCGGTAACCAGTTGGAAAATATGTTGCATTTTGTGTATGCGTCATAGTGAGCAACGACAATGTATGGGCTGTGACCTGTGAGCAAAGGACACTTATGGAGCAAGCCACAGTGATTGCTTTTCACTCTTAATAATACTGTTCTGAAGTGATTTAATAATTAAGTGATTGTTATTCATGCTTGTTTTTGAATACGGATAGACTTTAATTTGTTTTGTTGTGTTAAATGTAATGGAATTCAAATATCAGCGAGAAAGAACATTGGGTGCGAGCAAGAATGATATAGCTGTGACTCAAGATCAGCTTAACTGCAAGCAATTGCTTGGACCCCTATGGTGGAGGGGTCTGGGGGTTCAGTC
>NW_020870007.1:678684-683684 GCF_003789085.1 Penaeus vannamei
TGCCAGGCAAATGATGGGACCATGTTAAATTTTATATATTTTTCTGCTTGGATAGTAATCTTCTAGCTTCCTTCTATCTTGTAAATCTCTCAACTCTATTCTCTACCAGATTAGATATTCATTTCTTTATAAACAATAATTAGTGCAGTATTATAACATCGAGTTACAAAATATTTAATTCTCAGTTGAACAATACTGAAAATCTCTCTTCTGATTGTTAGAAGTTATTTGTATTGTAGCGGTTCCTGATTGGCCATCAATCTAGAACCGCACCTGACCTGTGATTGGCCGACCCCTGCTTCGGGACCGCCCTAATCGGCCGAGCTAACATCGCCGGTCAGGTACTTAAGCCGACGGACCTGAGGTGGAATCATCATTCGCCACACGACTGCTGACCTGACATTACTTGTGCTTGGCTCATTAACAATAAAGAGATAAAATCCAGTTTGGTTTCTTAACCTCTACAGTATATTTAATCTGTTAAGTGAATTTTGTTCAGCATTATATGAAACAAGCCAAATTTTACATGAGTCCAGTTCCTTTGGTAATGTTGATGTGTTTACATATATTGTACTTGTGCTCATATGTGTATACATGTATGCATTCATTATATAAATTACAACCAATACCATAGATATTACTGTAAAGTTACATAGTATGAACAGCTTGCAACTGAGTAACAGACAAAAGTAAAGCCTTTTTTGGAAGATAAACAAAACTGACCATGAATGGCCTAGATAATTCATGTAAATACAAACTTCACTTTCATCTCACTGATTTATTTATATTCATATTCATACAGTACTGTTATATATTCATTCTTTAAGTCTAATAACTGGTCTACCATTATTTTTGCACAATACCATATATTTTTTCATTAGAAAATGTATGATAGGACACAGGTACTCTCATGATATGAAAATATTTTCTTAAATCTTGTAGACAAAAATCATAAAGTGGATGTTGGGGCTACTGCTTCCATAACAAGAATTTCTACTGTAAATCTTTTGCAGTTAAGGTTTGCCCAGTCTCTTCCTCTTCACTATCGCTCATTGAAGCTGTTTCCTTCTTTGTCTTATTTACAGCTGCTTGAACAGGTTTCTTTGGAATACTTGACTCAGTGGACTCCTCTTCCTCTTCCTCTTCTTCAGAGTCATACATGCGGTCTTCTATTTTGGGTCCCCCTTCTTCCATAGGTTCCTCAGGGACTACAAACTCCCCTCTTATCTCATTTTCAATTAACTCATCGATTTTCTTTCTTCTATATGTAGAATCTGATACAAGGCAATTTGTATATCCAGCTGGCTTCACAAGAGATTTTCTTTTCATCACATCATCGTCTACCACCCTAGCAACCATCTCTGCTGATGCCTTGGCTTTTAAGAAAGCATTTTGAATGCAGTTCATGATTTCGCGTTTTTGAAGTGCAACTCTACCAGGGAACATCATGGATGTGATCTCGCCATGTGGGTTGAGGCCTACAATTAGTTTGCCGGACATTACCTGTCAAAAACAAAACAAAACATATTTTTAGTTGTTTTTTTTCTAAAATCCCATTAGATCTCAACACAAGTTATGGTAACCTGGATGTACTCATAAAAACTACTGAGCCTTAAAGTTTGTTTTTGAGTTATGCAAATTCTATTATGGCTATTTTTACTATTCATATCATGCATCCACCTCACCAAAAGCTATATGACTATTACATTTCATTTTAAGATGGCTATTTTTGGTACATTTGCTTTTGTTATCATATCATCACTTCTTGAGACTGATCTCGCTTCTCAAAAGTTAAATCATGTTTTGTAATGACCTCTAAATAGTTATATCATGTTTTGTAATGACCTCTCAATAGTAATATCATGTTTTGTAATGGGAGTTTTACTGGAACTACATTACTTTTTAGTGTATTTAAAATCAAATGTGGTATCTAATCCAACTAGATTAAACAATAAGATACAATAAGCACCAATTAAAAGCATGACTAACTCTCTCTTCCAAATCTGAAGGGTCCATTAGCATATGGCATTTCTCATCCACCATAAAGAAGGCATAAGTCAGGCAGACGGGAACTTTCTTCATGAAGGTTGGTATAGGTTCCCGCTCCTCTAGGGTGTGGATGGTTACTCGACCATCCTCTTCTACAGTAACATCAGGTCTGTGGAAGTGGCGAAGGGCTGCAACACTAGCAAGGTTGCAAGCATCTCCAAGATTTCCTGCATGGTTGAGGACCTGTTGAGGTGTAGGAAAAATGCATCATTAGAAACCTTGAATTGGGATATGAGAGCAGGTGGAGGTACTGAAACATTATGAAACACGGAGATAAATGAGTGAAAATTAAGAAGCAAAGAGCAATTATACTTCCTTAAGCTTATGAAAGTTAAGCAATGACTTTTATAACTACTTGGGACCTGGTTGTTCTCTGCATATATATATATATATATATATATATATATATATATAATATATATATATATATATTATATATATATATATATACATATTTATGTATATATATATATATATATATATATATATATATATATATATATATTATATATATATATATATATATATATATATATATATATGTGTATATATATATATATATATATATATATATATATATATATATATATATATATATATATATATATATATATATATATATATATATATATATATATATATATATATATATATATATATATATATATATATATATATATATATATATATATATATATATATATATATATATATATGTTATACTTCTGATAATACAAATAAAATGGAAACAATCTTCAATTACATTGCATAACATATACAAAAATGTTGCAATTCAATATTTTGACAATTCAATAAATTGTTGAGAAACATATATGAAATTGAGAGACCACACAAAAACAACTGATATTTTATTTAGGTTAAAGGAAAATTAAAACTCCCTGCCCCTAAAAAGACGTGCTTTTACTATAACATTATTTATTTCATTGCTTGAATATCTTTGACTCTATGATTTTGCTAAGAATATACTCTTGCTTCTTTTTTCTTAATAAACAATCTATTTCTATGTTTAATAATATAGCAAGCTACATCATCCCTTCTCCTTCAACAGCAATAATATAAAAAATCCTTAAATATATTCCATTTATAAACATAAATATCTTGAAAGATTTATAAATTAACCAAAATCCATCATGAAGTGATATAACATGCTTACAGTGACATCAACCCTCAGCTGCCAAACACTCTCCTCTGCCAAGATGCACAGTGACTCAAGATCAAGGCAACGTGACTCCTTGATATTACGATCTAAGATTTGCTGTAGCTCTTCAACCAGATCATTCCCTCTTCCTGGTTCAAAGTGCGGTGCTGCCATGGGTGACAAATGGACAGAAATCGAAATTTTGCCTTCACTTGGTCTTGATGGTCTGGGTTCAACTACTTCACATGTTACCTAAAAAGAGATACAGGTTCAGGAAACTTTTAGTGAATGTAACCTGTGCAAAATAAGAAAAATGTTTTTGCAAAGATTCATATATCTTTCTGTAATATCATTTCAAGATTTACACAACACTGAAACTTGAGAAAATAATACTAGGTAATGATACTGATAATGAAAAATGTCAACTACATAACGTACTAAGTTCATACATATACGGCTAAAAACATACCTGTGCTAAAACTCGTGTTAGTCCTAGTGTTACTGTGCAGGATCCAAAATCTTTGCCAAAACTGATATTTATGTCACGAACTTCCAGAAATTCTCTGTTGTCATGCCTTAGACCTTTCTGGATAGCTGAGATTACTGAATTACGCTCGCATGAGCTCAGAGGTGTCTCCTTCATTTTTACCTGAAAAACAGAATAGTTTCAGAATGACAAAAAATTGGCAATACAGCTTAAAACATACTGTTCTAAGGACATAGTAAATAAGCTGTATTCAATATTTATCTTTTTTCAGTACCTGTGATCAGGAAAATGGCATATGTAATATCCCTTACAAGCATTTGATGAACAAGTTGGTACTGGTACTATACCCACAACCACTTAAGTTTATCTAGGAAGATGAGGCACTCTGTATATTGATAAACCCAGTGCCTAAAAGATGATCTTGAAATAAGGACACCCAGAATGAAAGTACTCAAGCTCTGAAGATGCAAAGATATGTGAAGTCTAGCTCATGTATTACTATGCACTTGTGAAGAAAATTATTTTGTAAATTTCTGCTTTTCTTAATTCATGTATTTCATACATTCCTTTATTTTTTATATATTTTATTTCTTGTTTTGTTAGTTTTATGCTATTCTTAAAAAAAAAAAAAAAAAAAAAAAATGTGCATTTGTGCTTTCCACCGACTTTCAAGATTCCACGATCACCATTCCTGGACAAAACCCCGGTGAAGAATGTTTCATTTCCATTGCTGTGCCTATTCCGAGTCCTTAGTAGCTATCGCAGCTTGATATGTAAGCCCGTACAAGTGTCCCAAAATGCACTTTTCTTGTTTCAACCTACTTCATACCCTCCCCTGCTATCAGGACAACACATCAAGATTGTCGGCTGTGACTGCTATGGGAATGATCATCAGATTCATTCTCATCACACAAGGATAAATCTGATGATATAAAAATTGTCAGGGAAGTTCCAATTGTTATAAACAATAAAATAACCAGAGTAACCTTGGATTTTTTAAACTGAAAATAAGAATATTCAATTTATTTCCATTTAATTCCGAAAACTGAGATGAGCTTGGTATTCAACTCCAATCTCAAATGAAAGGCTATACATTCAAATAAAGTCAGATCTCCCAGGCAATACATCATTGTAAAAGATGTAAGCCCAAGCTCAGTCTTACTAGAATATACACAATGGAGGTTTCTTAGCCTTTGACAGAGTTGAAAGTGTAAAAGCAAATGCCATCACTTGATACCGTGCCACAATCATATTACACTGCCAATTATAAGGTGTCCATCACAAAGGCAATAAAACTACAAATCA
>NW_020870007.1:696184-703684 GCF_003789085.1 Penaeus vannamei
GGCAAAACAAATGTCTCATAACCTATAAGACAAAACCTCTTCATGAAAACAACAAGAAACGGTTGGACGCACCTGCAGGAGGACGCGCAGGACGGCGGCACTAAGCTGGCCCGCGTACTGCAGGCCGTCGCTGGCTACCCTGGTCGCGGTCTGGATGCCGTTCGACTTGGTGTTCACCAGCCACCTGCGGAGGAGAGTTCTGGACTGACGGCATTTCTGCATAGGTGCATGGGTATTCTCTCAGCATGTGATATTTGACCAAATGCGTGTGCCTCGGACTTACTCCACAGTGACATTTACACTATAACAGCCTCATGCTGAATCCAAAAGCACAATCATTTTTGAACGGGGGAACACTGTCGCGTTAATATAATAACAGACGCCTACCTCACGGCCTGGGCGCCGCCGCTGGACACGCTGGCCAGGGTCTGTCCTGCGGAACTCGTGGCCCCGCCCAGCAAGGCGCTCAGGTTCGGCTTCGGGGGCAGGGTGGGCAGGGTGAAGGCCGGCTTCGGGGCAGGGTGGGAGGGTGACGGGCTGCTTCGGAGGGAGAGTCGGTGACGGGCTGCTTGGTGGGCCGGAGAAGGTGAATCCTGAGGTGGACTGGGAGCTGGAAGGAGTGTCGTAGGAGTTGGTGGGAGCTGGGTTGATCACCTCCCCGAAATCCTGGATGGTGTCCCTGGCGGAAGTTCAGGAAAAGGGCAAGAGGCAGTTAATATCAGTCGGCGGTAAGATATTTGCATAGAATGTGAGGTTTTGAAGATATGGGCGTATGTAAACTCAACAGCGAAACAGAGACAATAATTTTTTTCAATATATCATTTTATATCACTAATGATGTGCCACGCAAATGGCAGGTGTTGCAGAGCCTCAGGTCATTCCAGGTCACGACAAGTCAGTCTTGGTGGCAAGACAGTCCTAAAGTGTAACCTGCGGTCTTTTCTGGAGTAATATCTGGTCAGTCCTTTAGGGTAACCTCAGGTCATTCTTGGCGAATGACTTCAGATTAGTCTTGACGGGTAACTTCAGGTCAATTTTGGTGCGTAATTCTGGTCAGTCTTGACGGCTAACTTCAGGTCATTCTTGGCTGACGAAGGCACTCAAGTCTGTCACCCGTAAGCCCTCCTAGCTCGATGCATAAGAACTGACAGGCTCCTTGGGTAAATGCTGGGTTAATCTTAACGTGGGGGGCAAAGTCAAAGCAGGCTAAATTTTATATGGAAAGAAAATCCATTCTTGAATCAGGAAGCCAAATTAAGGAGACCAAAGAAGATGTACATAAAGGGAACCATAAAATCCCCATTGGATATGATGCAGCTTAAATCGACGTTTCAAATAAAGACTAAGTCAATATTATTAGTAAAGCATTTAAACCTATTTACGAATAAACCTAACATGAAGACAACGAATGATCTTCCTTTAAGACTAGGACTACATAAGGTAGTAAGAGGTGAAACACCATAGAAATGAATTTCAAAATGTTTTTGAATAGACTAAATTGAAGTGCATTGCAGATATTTGTATCAACACATAAAACAATAATTTAGTTACATAGGAATTTCTGTTAAATGTAAAATGTCTTAATAAACAGAAGCGTCCTTGTGTGTTGCAACTGTCAGATTGTATGGTAACACCAGGGAGCCTACTTGACGCATTCACTCGCAGATTTCCGTTTACCTTTTAATAGCAGATATAGTATTTTTAATACATGTTTGTATGTATACACACCCATCTAACGAACCACTCACACACATAATCATATATATATATATATATATATATATATATATATATGTGTGTGTGTGTGTGTGTGTGTGTGTGTGTGTGTGTGTGTGTGTGTGTGTACACATACACACTCACACGCACACACTTGTGAACAACAAATGTTCGCGCGCGTAATGCCAAAAAGAGAATTACTATTACCATTACTGCAATTTAAGAATAAATTTAAAGAAAATCGAGTTTGGTGAGAAAACGTTTCTGCATCTCACGCTGAAGGAACAGATTCCATGTTTACCTTCGGTTTTCTTCTGCACTTTTCTCATGGAGTTGAACAGTCTGCGAGAGAATGCGTCTTTCGAAACTACCGAACCGTGACTCTAATGCTTGCTTATACGAGAAATGCTAGATCAGTAGCAACTCGAGGTATCATAGCGTCTGTTTTGATGATTGTTCAATGAAAATAAAACAATTAAAACTTATATTCCATCCTTTTTGAAAATAGGAGAGATCAAAATGATCGACCATATTCACAAAGCATCAATAACTTTTGTGACGTCATCAAAATAAACCCCATGTATTATTATTTTTTTTTCTCGAAAAATAGGATCAGACGCCATGACACCTCCTCGGGCTGCTACTGATCTAGCCTTTCCCTTGCATATACTCTAGCTAGGTTCCTCTGAATCTACAGCTTTAAGACAATAAAAAAACAGCAAGACTACAAAGAAAATGCATACATTAAAAGCGTGTGTATGAAGAGAACAGACTTAAGAGAAAGAAAAAGAAAAAAAAGTTGGATAAAGACAGTGAAGGGAGTACTCACGCCTGCACCACGAAGCCGCCGCCATTGTTGTTGTTGTTGTTGTCTCCAAATGATAAGCTGTTGGGCAGAAGATGTTACATTACCTCACAAACATCTAAAAAAGGGAGTCATGTGGCATGGGAACGCCTGCTTTGGGGAGTAACGGTTCTGTGCCTTGTTTACACTTTGATACGGTCATGTTTCACGTCTGACTTTCAAATTTTAACGGCGTTTGATGGTTTTCTCTCGTGAAAGGCAAACCATTGCAGGCATCAACCGGTAATGAGAGAATAAAAGTCACATTGCTATCTAGAAACAGCTGTTTTAGTACATGGGTAATGGCGCTTGATTATATACGTGATGCAACATTTTCCCATAGATTTTATTCCGAGGATTCAAAAGTATCTACATTAACTGCTGCCTGGTATAAAGTGGCAAAGAAATTAATAGTCGTTTGCAATTCGAACCACAATTACTAAATCAACCACACGTACTCTCAGAGACACTTGATAAGCTCTCCATACTACCTTCAACTTTCTAAATAAGGTTAAACGTACTTTCTACCACCTCTTGTACACAGAACCATGAACAAACGATGATATTCTATTCCTTAATGTCCAACAGTGTATCTCTTCTCTCATTTAACACCATTAAGAAAACCCTAAACACTTACCCTTCGTCTAATGAAATCCACAAAAAAGTATTTTTCTGCTCTCAAACTAAAATATCCACGTACACTGTTACAGATTGTGTATATCATCGTGGTGTATTGTAGTATATAATCACCAAAAGACTCTCGCTGTAGAGAAACCACGTCCTGCGGCTTCCTTTATTGCCTGGGGGCGCCTACTTAAATTGATCTTTCCTCTCTCTCTCTCTCTGCGCCCACGGCTTGAGGTTGGCTGTTATGCATTCCGCCATACTCGGCACGGGAAGTACATACACACGCACATATATATATCAACAACACACACATATATGTATGTATGTATGCATTTATGTATGAATACACACACACACACACACACACATGCACACACGCCCACACACACATATAATATACATATATATATATATATATTATATATATATATATATATATATATATATAATATATATATATATATATATATATATATATATATATATATATATAATATAAACACATATCTGTGTATGTGTGTATATAGACTCACACACCTAAAAGCACACACACAAACACACACAAGTGCCTGTTCTAGTGGTCGTGCTCCGTGCAACCGTGCTCACCTGGGCGGCCCGTACTGCTGCGCCACCTGGCGGATTTCCCTCCTGAGCAGGTCCCCGGGGATGGAAATGACCTCATACTCCACCTGCGAAGGAAACGCGACAGGGGAGTGAGCGGTTTCGAAAGGAAAATCTGGTCGTTCATGCTAATACGCGACCTGTGCAGATTCGTGCAGCTAAGAGTGTTTGTTATCTCGTTCTTTATCGTTCTTTCTTTTCTTTTCTTTCTCGTTCTCTTCCCCTCTCACTCTCCTTTCTCCTCTATCTCTGTCATTCTTGTCATCTCTTCTACTCTCTCTCTCTCTCTCTCTCTCTCTCTCTCTCTCTCTCTCTCTCTCTCTCTCTCTCTCTCTCTCTCTCTCTCTCTCTCTCTCTCTCTCTCTCTCTCTCTCTCCTCCCTTCCTCCCTCACTCTCTCTCTCTCTCTATCTTCTGTCTTTGTCTTCCTCTCCCTCCCTCCCTCCCCCCTCTCTCTCTTCTCCTGTCTTTGTCTCCCTCTCCCTCCCTCCTTCCTCTCCTCTCTCTCTCTCTCTCTCTCTCTCTCTCTCTCTCTCTCTCTCTCTCTCTCTCTCTCTCTCTCTCTCTATATATATATATATATATATATTATATATATATATATATATATATCAATAACACACTTTCTCTGACTCCCTCCCTCGTATCTCCTCTTACATGTATCTGGCTCTTCCCCTTCCCTCCCCTCAGGGATAAACCGCAGTTGAGTTCAGTTTAATTCAGTGAAACCTCCGAAGGCATTTGACCCAGGAAAAGAAAAACGCCGGCACCAACCTCCCTCTTGAGGTCCTGTCCCGACCGCTCGTGGTCGTCCAGCGGCAGCGTCGGCACCAGCACCAGCAGGCTGTCCTCCGACACTTCGTTGAGGGCGTTCTCCTCCGGCTCCGACACGGGCAGAGGCTTTCCCGACGCCGACCACGCCACCGCCAGCACCACAGCCAGCACCGCCTGCGCTCTGTATTGCCTCATTCTGGAAAAGAAGGATATGGGAGGCTGTTTAGAATCTCCTTCGTCGGGTAAGGGGAAGGTCGGTTGTGGCGTGAAGGACGGAGCTGACTTTGTATTTATGTATATGTGGTCTTTCGTCGTGTAAACAGAAACCCTCTCATGCACTAGGAAAGGTTTCGGTTGTTGAGAGAAGCGCCGTTCTTTCAGATTACTTTCCCCTGGGGCTTCGCTTTCCCTTGAAGTGACCTGCAATGATTCTTCTTTGCCATGACTAAACAAAAGCTTTTTTTTATCTTTCATGTAAAAAAATATAAAAAAGATCCTGTTATCTCTTTGCTTTCAATAAAACAGTTAAGATGTCCGTTTCAAAAAGCCTTTCAACGCAGCAGAAATGAGAATGCAACAGTAATCATGACATATTATTCGACTGAACATAACATCTCTTCTTTCAAAATCACTGCTTTCTCCCCCGAGCCTTCTGAAGTCCCTCGCAACCACCACAAAAAAAAAAAAAAACTTTCCCTCATGGGCACTGCCTGACTTTCCCCTGTGACGACCTAGTCTGACCCGTTTTTTCACTTTCCCTTATATGGTGAATGTCGATCTACTGGGGAGGACGATAGGAAAGGTTAAGGCAGTCATTTCAATTGCAAGATATATTACTTACACTGATTGGTAAACCTCTATTAGTAACGCTTGATTAAGACGTCTCTATCACAAAGATATATTGGTACGTATCATGACTAGTTATAAGTACTAGTTTATCCGAAAGTCAAACACGATTACTGATGGCTGTTCCGGTGATTAGAGTTCACTTTTCCAATACGTGAGCGGATCTCGAGCCCTTTGCACATCCTTCTCATAATCACGCAGATAATAGAGCGTGAAAGGAAACAATGTAAGACGTGTTAGAGAGTCCGCGCGCCCTCACTTCAGCCAGGCAGACAATGGAGGTTGATGTTCACTGTCACGTCCCACTGTCATGGCTGTCACGGTCACGGCGAATATCGTGGCTTTGGAACTACGGTTTGAACAATAACTATTGCGAATTCTTAGTAAAAAAACAACAACGAAAAAACGGGTTATTGACGCTTACTCACAGGGAATGGATAATGCATCACGCATGAGATATTTCATAATGAAGACGCTTAATATCTTATTATCAAGACGTATGAGACCGACATATCAATCTGTGACCAAGAACTCATATTAAGTGTCCTGCTGCTACTTTCACTGCCGCTTTTCGTGAGATAAATAATGATAATGATAACAGGAACTTGCTGATCCCACAACGGAGAAAGGACTGATAACTGGCCCCGTTATGGCGCGTGCCTCAGGCGAGCCCACAGGTTAATGCCCTTTTTCACAACCCAAGTATTAAGTACCAAGTTGGGCTCATTTTTCTTATTGTCTTTGAGGTATTAAAGTTGTCTTAAACAGGTTCGCTTACTGCTCCTGCTGCTCCTGGTGATGCCTGCTGTTCGAGAGGTTACAAAGATCATACAATTTTCAGGAAGTAATCTTTGTACGTTTTAGTCTGGTTAAATAGAATGACTCAGGTAGACTAAATAATTAGATAGCGTTGTTACTTACATTTTATACTATAGTAAGATCTAAAGCGAGTAATTTTAAAGAATTATTTACGTCAATCCTAATAGTCTACTGACATCACTGTTTGGATGCGTATGTTAGTCTTGGCGTGAAATAGGTTTAATGAAAAAGTGTTCGGTATGGTTAGAACACAGTCAGCGTTAGTAATATTAAATAAAACACCGAAACAATTGTACTAGCTGACTGCATTGCATCCCAGATATATCTATAAAAAAAGTAATAGTACTCGTGCACATGTGAATCTCATCTGTTACACAATTAAGCAACTCGTTCAGTGACCAATATCATTTTTTTTAACCCTGACTGACTCTCACTCTCTAATTCACCGCATGGCTTAGCGTCTGACGGTGTTTGTGTAATGGTGAACAAAACATAGGTTGAAACTATATTGGTTGAACAGAAATTTATTGACAATATTCAGCAAATGACGCAATGCTTTGGTTTACAGAAAGTAGAGGAAGAAATAAGGAGGCAGAGAGAGAGAGAGAGAGAGAGAGAGAGATAGAGAGAGAGAGAGAGAGAGAGAGAGAGAGAGAGAGGGAGGAGGGAGGGAGGGAGGGAGGGAGGGAGGGAGGGAGGGAGGGGAGGAGGGAGGGAGGGAAGAGAGGGAGATATAGATAGATAGATAGAGTAGATAGATAGATAGAGATAGATAGATAGATAGATAGATAGATAGAAAGAGGGGGGAAGAGAGAGAAAAAGGGAAAGAGAGGGAAAGAAGGAGAGAGAGGGAAAGAGAGGAGAGAGAGGAGAAAGAGAGATGAGAGAGAGAGAGAGAGAGAGAGAGAGAGAGAGAGAGAGAGAGAGAGAGAGAGAGAGAGAGAGAGAGAGAGAGAGAGAGAGAGAGAGAGAGAGAGAGAGAGAGAGAGAGAGAGAGAGAGAAAAGAAAAGAAAAAAATAAAGGTAAATAAAGTAAGAGTGACAGAGAAAAAACAACAACAGAGAAAGGGAAGGGAGGGCGAGAGAAAGGTACCCTCTCCCCCCTCCCCCTCCGCCTTAGCACGGTTAAAAGGCAAACCAACCACACACACACTTCAAGAGAGCAATGAGAGCGAAAGACAGAGAGAGAGAAAAAAACAACAACAAAAAACTAAATATGCAGTTCCAATTCCCCAAATGTGTAGTAACAGGTCA
>NW_020870007.1:742284-744784 GCF_003789085.1 Penaeus vannamei
TATATAAGCATGTATATATGTGTATGTGTATATAGGTATGTATAATGTGCGTGTTTATGTGTATGCGTGGGTGAATGAATAGGTAGACATATGTAGGTATTTATATGTGTATACGTAAAGGTATACGTATATAGGTGTGTGCAGGATGTAGGAAGGTGGATAAATAATTAAGTATATGTATGTATGTAAGTACGTATGTATGTACGTAGAGGTAGTTATATGTAAGCAAGTACAGATATATACACATATGTAAAGGGGGGGGAGCACTAGTGTATGCTGCAAATGTATGTGCTCATATACGGATGCGTGAGCACATGCAGGGATAGATACATGCGTACGTATAATGATAGGTAGGTTTGCGAGGTATGCAAAAAGGGGTGTTTACATATACACGGGTGAATATACACATGTATACTCACTCACTTATCAATAACATATAACAAGCGCATAAACGGACAGGCGATGTGAACATATGACTAGGCCAGACTATGATGGACATGTATGTAGTTATTTATAACGTAAGAATAAGTATCCATATCCATAAGCATAGATACAAGAATAAATGTGTATGCTTGCATATGCATATGCGTGGGAATGAGCATATGCGTAGTACTTAGAGCATGTGCGGGAATGAATATGTCTACATCAGGTGCACATACGCACAAATGAAGTTAATAGATAAAATAAAAATAAAACATATATGCACTTCTGATAATTAAGCCCAGCTCACGGGAGTAGTGAGCAGGCCGTGCATTGCCGCTCCTAAGTCCACTCCAGGTAGGACCAAACCTGCTGGGGGGACTTATCAATGGCATTCCGGCTAAATTACTCCCTCCCACCAAGATACACCTAAGCCAGTAGGTGGGAGGTAAATCGGCTGTCCACCTCCCAAGCATGAGACAAAATATTCAGGAACGGCCCCCATTCCCCGGAGGCGAAGGAGCCCCTGGTTACGGCGGCGATCAGGATCGCTCCGGAGCAGGGGGTGCTAAAAATATCCGGGTAAAGACAGGCCGCCCCACGTTGATGAACCTTTGCACATACAATATAAGGACCATGAGAACTGAATCCGACTTACTAGCTTTACTAGAGGAACTCTCTTCCATTAAATGGGATGTAGTAGGACTCTGCGAAGTTAGAAGACTAGGTGAAGAGCAGAAGTTATTAAATGAGGGACACGTGCTCTATTGGAGAGGAAAACCTCTGGGTAGCAAACAGGAATTAGGGGTAGGATTCTTAATACACAAACGCTTAGAAAAGAACATTGTAGAATTCTATAGTGTCAGCGAAAGAGTGGCTTCTGTAACAATAAAACTAAACACTAGGTACAACTTAAAAATTATTCAAGTCTATGCTCCAACCTGCAGCCACAGTGATGAAGAAATAGAGAGCTTCTATGAAGATGTTCACTTAGCCAGCGAGAGAACAAAATCCCATTTCACAATAATTATGGGGGATTTTAATGCCAAAATAGGTAAAAAGACAGAGGGCGAAACCGCAGTAGGGAACCATGGAATAGGCACTAGGAACGAGAGGGGACAAATGCTAGTCGAATTTGCGGAGGCTCGATCACTCAGTATCATGAATACATCTTCGAAAAAAGACTAGAACGGAAGTGGACATGGAAGTCGCCTTCTGACGTCAAAAACGAAATTGACTTCATAATTTCAAATAGGCGCGATATAATAAAAAATGTAGAGGTTATAAATAAAGTAAATGTAGGCAGCGACCATAAATGGTGAGAGGCGAAATTAAAATACATCTCAGAAGGGAAAGGAACAAACTAATGAGTAAACCACAGCCAAACTTGGCTAACTTGAGGATCAGAGCAACAGAATTTAGCCTAAACATCCAAAACAGATATTCACTCCTCCGCGACGAAGATCTCAACATCGACCAAATCAATAAACAGTTCAATGACATAATAAAAGAAGCTGCACTTGAAGTAGGCGGAAAGAACGACAATCGAAGCTCCAGCAAGCTCTCGGTAGAAACTAAACAGCTTATGCAAAAACGTAGAGACATGAAAGTATCGTCAAATAGGGACAAGATAGAATTGGTTGAACTAACAAAGACCATAAATAAAAAGAGAGGGAAGACGTACGGAAATTCAATACTCAAATAATAAATGAAGCAGTGATTTCAGGTACCAGCATGAAAGCAGCTAAAACAAGACTAGGAATAGGGAGAAATCAAATGTATGCAATTAAGAAACCAGACGGAGAAGTAACACATAACAAGAATGAAATCATCAAAGTAGTGGAAGACTTTTACAGGGATCTATACAACTCAAACGAACAGCCACAAATAGAAGCAAACGCGGTAACTAGCGACGTACCTAATATCACAAAAGAAGAAATAAAAAGAGCACTTAAAGGCATGAAGAGAGGGAAAAACACCAGGCGAAGACGAATTAGTATAGACTCATATTAGATGCAGGAGACATCGCAACAGTGAAACTAGCCAATCTTTTTAACAAATGCCTTCTCAGCGGAAAAAC
>NW_020870007.1:754883-759883 GCF_003789085.1 Penaeus vannamei
AGTAATGCCTAATACACAAGACCTCATACCTCATACTCCTTTCTCATTACACTGATTCCTGTATATGAGGAAAAGTAATGCCTTATACACAAGACCTCATACTCATACATGCACACTCATACTCTTCTCATTACACTGATTCTTGTATGTGAGGAAAAAGAATCGCCTCATACACAAGACCTCATACTTCATACTCCTTTCTCATTACACTGATTCTTGTATATGCGGAAAAAGTAATTGATTCCTATATATGAGAAAAAAGGTATGCCTTATACACAAGACTCAACTCATACTCCTTTCTCATTAAACTGATTCTTGTATGTGAGGAAAAGGAATCGCCTTATACACAAGACCTCATACCTCATACTCCTTTCTCATTAAACGGATTCTTGTATGTGAGGAAAGGAATGCCTTTACACAAGACCTCATACCTCATACTCCTTTCTCATTACATTGATTCTTATAATTTTGGAAAAGGAATCGCCTTATACACAAGACCACATACCTCATACTATTCTCATTACACTGATTATTGTATGTGAGGAAAAAGGAATCGCCTCATACACAAGACCTCATACCTCATACTCCTTTCTCATTGCACTGATTCATGTATATGAAAAAAAAGGAATGCCTTATACATAAGACGTCATACCTCATACTCCTTTCTCATTAAACTGATTTTTGTATGTGAGGAAAAGGAATCGCCTTATACACAAGACCTCATACCTCATACTCCTTTCTCATTACACTGATCCTCACACGTAAGGAAGAGAGATCACCTTATACCCAGAAACCTGATACCTCATACCCTTTTCTATGCTTTTGTGGCCAGGTCTTTCAATGTGGATTCTTGCATGATACTTGCTTAAAGGGAAGCTCACACACACACACCAGAAGGATACGACGGATTGGAAAAATATGGCTTCTAGAAAATTGAAGACTTTGCAGATATCTTACACAATAGGATTCGTTGTTCCTGTTGATAGTTGGAGATACCTAATCGTTCTCGTTATCCCTCTGTTTGTATGTCTGTCTGTCTGTCTGTCTGTCTTTCTCTGTCTTTGTCTTTGTCTGTCTCTCTCTCTCTCTCTCTCTCTCTCTCTCTCTCTCTCTTCTCTCTCCTCTCTCTCTCTCTCTCTCTCTCTCTCTCTCTCTCTCTCTCTCTCTCTCTCTCTCTCCTCCTCCTCCTCTTTCCCCACCCATAATAAACGCAAGAAAGAAATCCTCATTTACCAATTCCATCTTTAATAATGGCGGTAAAGATGGTGTTTTTCATTCCCGCCTTTTCAATGAAAGATTTTGCGATTCCGTCCATCCAGATTAAACATGCCGATCTTTCCCATTTGCTTTTAATATCCGAAATGTTTCAATACATGAGCGCGGAGGGAAAATATATTTGATAGTATAGGCACAGTGATATTAGATTTACACTCTCATCCGAACTTGAACCGAACAGAATTTTAAAAGAATGCGTGAGTGTGCGTGTACGTGTGTGTACGTACGGCGTGTAAATGTGTGTGTGTGTGAGAGAGAGAGAGAGAGAAAGAGAGAGAGAAAGAGAGAGAAAGAGAGAGAGAGAGAGAAAGAGGGAGAGAGAGATCTGTGTTTGCGCTGGATTGAACGAGTATGCCCTTATGTTTATGCATGTGGGTGTGTTTAGGTGCATTTGTGTTTGTTCCGGTCCCGTATTTGCTGATGGAGATTTGTATCAGTTTGTGTGATTCAGACTGCATGGCTTCGAGAGAACTCCGGAAAAGATTTCGCTGTCTTTCTTTTTCTCTTTTTCTCGTTTCGTTTCTTGATTGTATTAGTTTCTTCCCACTCTCTCTTTTCTTTCCCCTACTCTCTCACTACCCTCTTTTTGTCCTTCTTTCCTTCTCTTTTACTTTATTCCTTTCTTTTCCCCTCCCTTTTTCACTTCTTACCTGTTCTTTCTACTTCTCTCCCTTCCTCTCTTTCACTCCTTCCTTTCTTATTCTCCTTCTTTCTCCTTCCAGAGCCTTCCTTTCCCCATTTGTACTTTCCCCTCTTTTCTTTTCCTTAACCCTCCTCTTCTCTCCCCCTTGGCGAATCCTCCATTTCCTTTTCCTCTTATTCGCTCCCCTTTTTCTTGCCCTCTTCCTATATTTTCCATTCTCTTTCTCTGTCCGTTCTTCTGCCTTTTCAACACTTCCTTCCACCTTCCCCTATTACTGAATCTTTCCGTTTAATATCTCTCTATCTGTTCTTCCTCTTTCTCTCACTCCCTTTTCCTTCTTTTGCTAACTCTCTTATTTCCTTTCCATCTCTTTCGCTCCATTCTCCTCTCGCCCTTCTCGTGCTCTCGTTTACCCCTCCTCTCCCCTTTACCCTTCAACTTTTTTCCCTTCGCCTGGATCTTCCACTTTCTGTCCCTAATCCTCATCCACTTCCTCTCCACCTGTGCTTCCCTACTTCCTTTTACTCCCCTCCCCTTCCCCCCCTTTCCCTCACCGTCTCCCATTTTCCTTGCTCGTGCACTCCGCCCTTTCCTACCTGGACTTTCCCTCACTTCCTCCCCTCACTGACTCTACCCTTTCCTTGCTCGCTCGCCACACCCTCCTTACCTATCCTCCCACGTTCTTTGCTCTCCCTTATCGCATCCCCTTATCCCTCGTGAATCATCCATTCCTTCCCCCTCTCCTTCGCCCACTTCTCTCCTCCCTGTCAGCTCCTTTCCCTTCCTTCCCTTCACTGAATCTTCAACTTTCCTTCCCTCTTGTTTTCCGCTCCCTACCCGCCCTTTCCCCTGACGCTTGCTCTCCCTTGCCGTTCCCCTTCCTCTCCTTGCAGAGTCCCCTTTTTCCCTCCTCTCCTTCCCTCACTTGTTCCCTATCTGCCCCCCTTATTCCCCTCTCCGAATCTTCCATTTTCTCCCTCTCCTTCTTACTCCCTCTCTACCTGTCTTTCTCCCTTCCTTTGCTCTCCTTTACCCCTCCGCTTTCTCCCCTTGCAGGACCCTCCATCCCCTCCCTCTCCCCCCCCACTCCCTCCTTACCTGCCCTTCCCCCTCCCCTTTTTCCCTCTCCGAATCTTCCATTTCCCTAGCTCGTCTACTTCGCCCTCTCGCCGCCTCGCAGGTAATGGACAATCTGAGACATGTGTTACTCAGATTAATGATTCATCTGGGTAATGAATCACGGCCGGTAATGAGTCATTCTCACCAGAGACCCATTTCCACTCGGAGAAAGATCGCGAATTAACCGCCGGAATTAGGCCTAATACGGCCGGAAGTGATTATAAAACAGATGAAGGTTTGCGGCCGAATTAGAGCAAAGTACTGCCCCCTCTTTTCTTGCTCGCTTTGTTGGCTCCCGAACGCGGTTTCGTCGGTAATTAATTCCCGACACTTTCTTTCCTCCCTTTAATTACCTTTCTCTCCCCTAATAACATTTAACAGCCTCCCTTCCCGAGCTATTGTTGTGTAAATATTGTCTAACTGCATTCGCACCGTTAAGGCGTATGATGTTTACTCCCTTTTACAATTTTTAATCTAGCGTTTTATCTTTATTGTTTTCCTCTTCTTTGTTTCTTCTCTCTCTCTCTCTATCTATCTATTTATCTATCTCTGTCTCCTCTCTATTTCTTTCTCTGTCTCCATCTAGATCTGTCTTCTCTCACTCTCTATTTAGCTTTGTCTTTCTCTCTCTTTCTCTCTGACTCTGTCTGTCTATCAAGCTCTGTCTTCTCTCTGTCTTTATCTAGCTCTGTCTTCTCTCTATCTGTCTGTCTATCTATCAGTCTGTATATCAATCTCTCTATCCATTTCTTTATATTTCTATCTGTCTGTCTTTCTTTTCTTCGCTCACTCATTCTGTTTTGTGTATTTTTCCTTCTCCATACCTCTCTCTCCATTCTTTTCCACACCATATCCGCTTCTTTCCTCAATCCTTTTTCACCACCACCCCCCCCCCTGCTACTGTGTCTCCCCCCTCTTCTCCCCTCATTAACTCCCACACGCCCCCCTCCGCCACCTCCCTCTCCCTTCCCCCCCTCCGCCACCTCCCCTCTCCCCCTCCCACCCTCCCCTCTCCCCTCCCCCCTCCCCTCCCCCTCCACATTATTTAACACCTCCTCCCCAACCATATTAATCCCAGCGCCTCCGGACCTCGTTAGCACGCACCCTGGATATAGAGAACCCAATCTAGTGGAGCAAAATGCAAGTTAATGGTAAATACTAAATAGGAATTCGTGTTTTACCCTCCTCCCCTCTCCCCTTCATCCTCTTTTCACCGCCCATTCCCCCCTTTAACCCCTCTCCTTTTGGGGGCCTTGCTAGTTGCTCTTAAAGCTGCGGTTGTTAGTCCTAAGGGGAGATCCGGAAGTGCATCTAACTAGCGGAGTATCAGAACTACCTTGTTCGGGTGAAACTACACGATCGCGGCTGAGTTCCACACCACAGGGAGGTCACGTGATCTGGAAACCTTCTCTTGCCTTTATTTCTTGCAGTTTTTGAGAGGTCTGATTCGCTTTCTTTCAAAAAGGGTTTACGATGTACGGAAGATCAGCGTAGAAATGTCTCGTCCTACTGAAGGATAGATGCAACAGGCAGATAAGGAACCAGGTGTTCTCGGTGAAAAGGGAAGTCCAGCGAATATGCTTGCCTTGGATGAGTAATCCTCCAATCATCTCTTATGCTGTCATGCTGTGTCTTCTGCAGATGCCAATAGTAGGTTACAAGCCCTCTTGAGGATTGCAAACTCTTCGACAGAACAGACGATCCTTTGGTACTGGAATGCAAGGGAGAGGGTGAATACTATATGGGCAGAATTAAAGCCAAAGTATTTGAACTTGTTGATAAAATACGGAAAACTCACTAAACAAGAATAAACTTTATTTGTGTATTGTCGTTTTTTTACCATTGTCTGTATCTTATCTCATCATTATATATGGCGACCAAAATACAGAGATGTCCTCGCATCTGAGATACCTGACGCCTGCCAACACTGATTAGAGTTAGAAATGCAAACGGAAGAGGGTAA
>NW_020870007.1:764883-774883 GCF_003789085.1 Penaeus vannamei
AAAAAGATTAATAAAGATAGATAGATAGAGAGAGAGAGAAATGTATTAAAAGAACTAGCAAGAGCAACCACATCACATCAGTAATCACGTAGACATAAACATAAAAAACGAAAAAATGAAAACGAGAGAAAAATCGAAATAAAAAAAAATCCCCCTAAAAAGACACACGAATGAAAGAGAAACGAAAACCAAATAAACAGCAATAAAAAAAAAAAAAAAAAAAAAAAAAAAAAAAACAAGAAGGAAAATCGTGAGCAAAAATAAACACACGAACGAATATGAGAAAAGGGCGAAGACGAGCGAAAAAAGGCGATCAGGTGAGAGGGAGCGACAGAGGGCGCCCTGTGAAGGAGTGACGAGTGTGAGACGCATCTAAATGAAGGAGGGAAGGAGGTGCAGGTGAAGGGAGAAAGGGAGAGAAAGGGAGGATAGGAAGGGGGAAAGGGAGAGGAAATAGGGGGAGGGAAGGAGGAAGGAGAAGAGGAGAGTAAGGGAGGGTAGGAGGGGGAAAGGGAGAAGAAAAAGAGAATAAAGGAGGATGGGAAGAAGGGAGAAAAGGAGAGTAAGGGAAGGTAGGAAGGGAAAGAGAGGAAAAAGGAGGGAGGGAGGGAGGGAGAAAAGGAGAGTAAGGGAGGGTAGAAAGGGAAAGGGAGAGGAAAAAAGAGGGAAGAAGGGAGGGAGGGAGAAAAAGTGAGAAAGGAGGGTAGGAGGGAAGAGGAAAATGAAAAAGTAGGGAGGGAGGGAGGGAGGAGAAGAAAAAAGAGGGGAGGGAGAAAGGAGAGAAAGGAGAGAGGTGAAGAAAACGGGAGAGAAAAGGAGAGCAGTGGGAAGGGGAGAAAGGGAGAGTAAGGGAGGGTAGGAAGGGGAAAAGAGAGGAAAAAGAAGAGAGAAAATGGTAAGGGAGAGGAAAGAGGGAGAGAGAAAAGGAGGGACGGAGTAAGGGAGAAAAGGAAGGCAAAATATGGTGGAATGAGAGGGAGAGGAAATAGGGAGGAGGGAGAAAATGAGAGTAAGGAGGTAGGAAGGGAGAGAAAGGAGAGGAAAATGGAGAGGGAGGGAGGGAGAAAAGGAAAGTAAAACACGGGGAAGGGAGAGAGGGAGAGGATATAGGAGGGAGGGAGGGAAGAAAGGAGAAAAGGAGAGAGGGAAGGTATATATGTATGTGTGTGCATGTATGTGAGTTTGTGTGTGTGTGTGTTTGTGAATGTGTGTGTGTGTGTATATATATGTGTGTGTGTGTGTGGTGTGTGTTGTGTGTGTGTGTGTGTGTGTGTGTGTGTGTGGTGTGTGTGTGTGTGTGTGTGGTGTGTGTGTGTGTGTGTGTGTGTGTGTGTGTGTGTGTGTGTGTGTTCGTGCAGGGCAATTAGGGATAAGAGAGAACAGAGGAAAGGGGACAACGAGAAAAAAAAAAGCCTCCTTTTGGTCGGCGGCGTCGATCGGCCGAGCCAAACGCTTCGCCATCAAATTCATTTTGGTAACACTACCTCCGTCTGACTTTGTTAACTTAGCGGCTTAATTCACTCAAGTTTTTCTTTTTTTCTCCTTCTTTAGGCTTTTTTCCCCTTTCTTTGAGCTTTTTTTTTTTTTTTTTTGCTTCTCTCTCTCTATCAGTTTCTCATCTCTTTATCTCTCCCTCCTCTATTTCTCTTTCTCTCTTTCTCCCCCCCCTCTCTCTATCTATCTCTCTCCCTCAATTCCCCCCCCCCCCCCTCTCTCTCTCAACCGGTGGATTATCATGTGCTTTTTCGCCTTTTCCTCCAATGAAAATTCTCTCACTCTCTTTCTCTCTCTCTCTCTCTCTCTCTCTCTCTCTATCTCTCTCTCTCTCTCTCCTTCTCTCTCTCTCTCTTTCTCTCTCTCTATCAATCCTCTCCCCCCCCCTTCTCTCTCCCTCTCTCTCTCTCACCGGTGGATTATCACCATCTGCTTTTTCGCCTTTTCCTCCAATGAAAATTCTTGACGCCAAACTCATTAGCTGTTTTAATGGGGCGGTTGGCATATTGCTGTCGTAAAGCCCCGTTATAGTTGCTCTTTAAGATTGCCTTGTATCGTGTGGCTTTAATGGTCTGAATGAGCGTGCTGTAGACTATTATTACTGTGATGTTAAGAAGGATGGAAGGAAGCGATAGTAATGGTAACAGTAGCAATGGTAAAGGTATTGATAATGGTGGTTATGGTAGCGATGGTGATGGTAAGGGCGCTATTTGTAGATGAAGAGGTGACTACAGCAAAATGAGAAACAATGTGAATGATAACAATGATAATAATAGTAAAAATAGTAATAATGATAACTATGATAACAATGATGATAATAAAGATAATGACACTACCAGCAGAACTGCTATTAAAAGTAATAATAATGATGACGATAATGATAACAATATTAACAATCATAGTAATCGTAATAATGATACTGTTACTACTAATGATAGTAATAAAATTGGTAATAATATTGATTATGATGACAATAATGATAACAACAACAAAAAGTAATAGAAACAATAATGAAAGTAATAGCAATGATAATGATAATAAAAACAATGATAACAATAATGTTAGCAATCACAGTTGTCATTAAAATTATAATATTCATTTGCATCCACACTGATTCACGTGACTGACCTCAGCCGTGGATTCAGTGTCCCCGCCACCGCTTCACTTCCTTGTCTGTTCGTGTGTGAGGGAAAGAGATTGAAATACCGTATATTCAGAAAAGGGAGAAAATATGTACGATGAATGAGTCTGTACTCTTTAAAAGCAAGTTGAATAGATGAGAAAAAGGGGGAAAAGGATATTCAATTTTATCGGTTTTGAATGGACTGGCCAAACTTAAAAATCGCTTTTTTGGAGAGAGAGGGGAAAGAGGGTGGTGAAGGAAGGGGGGGGGGTATGGGAGGATGGGAAGTCGTACTTTCAAAGGCCGAATTTTTCCACAGCCTCCCCCCCCCTCTACTCTGCCTCTTCACTCCCTCCTTCCCACTTTATCATTTTTCTCATCTCCCTTTTCCTGCCCCCACCCCTACGCCCTACTTCCATCTCTCTCTTCCTTCTCTTCCATCTTCCCCTTCTGCTCCCCTCCCCTCCCCCTGCTCCCCCTTCCCTTCCCCTACCTCTCATCAACCCCTGCCTTTCCTACTCACCCTCCTTCTTACCCCCCTCTCCTCCCCCTGCCCCCCTTCTCCCCCCCTCTTCCTCCTCCAATCCCCTTTCCCCATCTCCTGCTACTCCCCTCTTCCTCTTCCAATCCCCCCTTTCCCCATCTCCTGCCTCCTCCCCCTACTCCCCTCCCCCTTCTTCTTCTTCCAATCCCCAACCCCTTCCCCATCTCCTGCCTCCTCCCCCTCCCCCTCTACTCCCTCCGCGCTTGTGAAAATGTCAAAATGTTTGAACAGCCCTTCAGGTGTGTATGAATAAGGTAATTAATTCTGAAGGCAGATAGCAAATCCTTGTTGGTATTCAGGTAAATGTTTTCCGTTTAACGAAAGAATAACGTCGATGTTAATGATGATAATAAGGTGTATAATTACAGTCTTTCTGCACCGGAATTTTTTTCAAAGGCTCGCGAGGATAAGATTCCAAAACGATTGTCTTTCTCTCTCGTGGTCAATAATGAATGATAGATCGGCATGTGAATAGATCAATACTCTCATTCTCTCTCTCCATTTATTCATTCATCTATTTATCTATATGTCTATCTATTTATCTGTCTGATTGTCTGTTAGTCTGTCTCTCAATCTCTCTCTCTTTCTCTGTTTATTCATTCATCTATCTATCTATCTATCTGTCTGTTTATCTGTCTATCTGTCTGACTTTCTGTTAGTCTGTCCCTCAATATCTCTCTCTCTCTCTCTTCTCTCTCTCTCTCTCTCTCTCTCTCTCTCTCTCTCTCTCTCTCTCTCTCTCTCTCTCTCTCTCTCTCTCTCTCTTCTCTCTCTCTCTCTCTCTCTCTCATACACACATGCACATATATATATTTACCTATCTATTTTTACTATCTATATATATATACATATATATATATATTATCATACATATAGATATACAAACATATATCTCTAAGCATGTGTACACATCTATATGCATGAATAAACACAAACAAACCAACACAAACAACGAACACTCCTCGCTCCAGTAGGAAACAAACCAGTCCATGAAAGCTATCAACAAAACGCCCCCAAAAAATCATGACAATTACCTGAATACAATGACTAATTACCTGGTTCTCGCGCAGGTGGCCTCGGAGTCAGCTGGGACTGGGGCAAGTGGTGGACCTATGACGGCATCTCGGGTGAGTTGGTCGGCGGCTCGCCTTCTTCGATTTTGGTATTATCATTGTTATTGTTATTATATTAATTATTGTATTGTTATAATAATAATAATAATAATAATAATAATAATAATAATAATAATAATATAATATAATAATAATAATGATAATAATAATAATGATAATAATAATAATGATAATAAATAGATAATGATAATTATAATGATAATATAAAATAATAATAACATAAATAATAATAAGAATCATTCTAATAATATAATTTTCCTTATCATTATATTATCATTATCATTATTACCATTTTAATTTCATCCTCATTATTTTATACTATTTTATTACCATTATCATTATTATAGTGTTTTCTTTGCTTGTTTCTTTTTTCGCTTTTATTTCTTATCTTTCCTTGCTCTGCTTGCTTTGATTCACTTTTATCATTCTTTTTGTTTCTGCCATTCTTTTTTCTTTTTATATTTCCGTTCTTGGTTTGTTTTGTTTTCTTTTTATAATTTTTTTTTTCTTTTCTTGATTTGTTTCCTGTTTCGCTTTTTTCTTGGCTTGTTTTGTTTAGTTTTTTCCCCTTCTCTCCTAATTTCTTTTAAAGTTCCAATATGTTTTTGTTAACCTTTTACCTATATTACTTCCATCATGACTCTTCATTATCCATATGTTCTTCTTATTGTCAACAAAATGACAATGAATAAAGAAAACAAGATCAAATTCAAATTAAAAAACAATGAATAATGAAAAAAAAAGAATTCAAAGTGACATGCAAATCACACGAACAAGACCTGCTGTAAATACCTTGCCAAATATTCCTCTTCCAAGGGGCTGCCATTTCCCCTTCCAGGTCCTCCTCATGCTTAAACAGACAGACTTTATTTATTCCCCGCAGGTCCTCAGTTCTGGGGCCTCATCAACCCGGAATGGTCGCTTTGTACCCACGGCCGCAGACAGTCCCCCGTCAACTTGGACCCCGCTATTCTGCTCTTTGACCCCAACCTCAGACCCCTTCATGTGGACAAGCACAGGGTAAGTGGAGATTTTTCGGTTGTAGGGGAAGGGGAGGGGGAGGAGGGAGGGGAGAGGGAGGGAGGAGGGAGTAGGTGTTGGGGAGAAGGGAGGGGGAGGTGTTTAGGGAAGAGGGAAAGGGGAGGAGGGAGGGGGTGTTGGGGAGGACGGAGGGGGAGGTGCTGGGGAAGAGGGAAGGAGAGGCAGAAAGGAAGGGAAGGGGGATATGTTGGGTATGCTGGAAAGAGGAGAATGGACGGGTAGATGTTACTTATGGAGATGGGAATGGAAGAGGAAGAATAAATTGATTAAGGGAAGGGAAGAGAGAGAGGGGCAGATGTTACTTAACGTGGAAGGAGATAAACATCGTGGGGGTCTTACTTTAAACTCATTTTATTTCTCTTATTATCATTCCTCTATTTGTCACGATCTACATTACTAGACTGAAAAGAACGGATAACCATTTTTCTAACCACAAACCTAGAAACAAAGAACAGAAAGAACAAGAAGAAAAAAAAAAAAAAAAAAAAAAGTCAAAAGTTAACGAATGCTTCATGTGAAAGCAAATGGACCTCCAAGATGGCGCCGGACCTCCTGCTTGATGGAGGGAAAATTGTAAGTCTCGGGGAAAACAGAAGCAGACAGACATTTCCTAAATTTAAAACTAGAAGGGGAGGAGGCAGTCGCAGGATTACCAATTCGAGGGTTGATAAATTTCCACACAATACTTATTCGCGAAAGACCTCTGGCGGGAGTTGTTTTTTTGCGTGCATGTTGTTTGGGTGGTAATGTGTGCGTTTGTGTGTGTGTTTGTGTGTCTGACTGTTTGCGTATGTGTGTGTAATTATATGCTTGTTCGTATATGTGTGTGTTAATTTGTTTGTTTGCGTGTGTATGTGCTTATGTGTGTCAGAGCGAGCGTGCGTGTGTGTGCGTGCGGGCGTATGTTTGTTTGTGTGTGTGTTTGAATGTGTATGTGCGCATGTATGTGTTTCTGAATATTTTATGTGTTTGTTCCGTGTATGAATGCAGCCGTCATTTCATATGGTAGACACACCTCTAACTCCATCACTGTAATCCAGTCAAGAGAGAGAAAAAAAATCCCCAAAGTTTTTTTCATTGTTTCATAGTTCCCAGTTAATCTTGTAACTAGGCTTTAGGAGATGGTGTGGGCTAGAGAGAGAGAGAGAGAGAGAGAGAGAGAGAGAGAGAGAGAGGAGAGAGAGAGAGAGAGAGAGAGAGAAGAGAGAGAGAGAGAGAAGAGAGAGAAAGAGAGAGAGAGAGAGAGAAGAGAGAGAGGAGAGAGAGAGAGAGAGAGAGAGAGAGAGAGAGAGAGAAGATAGAGATAGATAGAGAGAGAGAGAGAGAGAGAGAGAGAGAGAGAGAGAGAGAGAGAGAGAGAGAGAGAGAGAGAGAGAGAGAGAGAGAGAGAGAGAGAGAGAGAAAGAGAAAGAAAGAGAGAGAGAAAGAGAGAGAAAGAAGAGAGAGAGAAAGAGAAAGAGAGAGAGAGAAAGAGAAGAGAGAGAGAGAGAGAGATGAGAGAGAGAGAAGAGAGAGAGAGAAGAGAGGAGAGAGAGAAAGAGAGAGAGAAAGAGCGAAAGAGAGAGAGAGAGATAGAGAGAGAGAGAGAGAAGAGAGAGAGAGAGAGAGAGAGAGAGAGAGAGAGAGAGAGAGAGAGAGAGAGAGAGAGAGAGAGAGAGAGAGAGAGAGAGAGAGAGAGAAGAGAGAGAGAGAGAGAGAGAAGAGAGAGAGAGAGAGAGAGAGAGAGAGAGAGAGAGAGAGAGAGAGAGAGAGAGAGAGAGAGAGAGAGAGAGAGAGAGAAGAGAGAGAAGAGAAAGAGAGAGAAGAGAAAGAGAAAGAAAGAAAGAAGAGAGAAGAGAAAGAGAAAGAGAAGAGAGAGAGAGAGAGAAGAAAAGAGAAAGAGAGAGAGAGAGAGAAGAGAGAGAGAGAAGAAAGAGAGAGAGAGAGAGAGAAAGAGAGAAAGAGAAAGAGAGAAGAAAGAAAGAAAGAGAGAGAGAGAGATAGAGAGAGAGAGAGAGAGGACGAGAGAGAGAGAGAGAGAGAGAGAGAGAGGAGAGAGAAGAGAGAGAGAGAGGAGAGAGAGAGAGAGAGAGAAGAGAAGAAGAGAGAGAAAGAGAGAGAGAGAAAGAGAAAAAGAGGAAGAAAGAAGAGAGAGAGAATGAGAAAAGGAGAAAGAGAAAGAGAAAAAGAGAAAGAGAAGAGAAGAGAGAGCGAGAAAGAGAGAGAGAGAGAGAAAGAGAGAGAGAGAGAGAGATTCCAGGTGTTTCCCAGCTCTGGCTTACTCTATATCCGTCGACATTCAAATTGATTAGACCAGACTCCGGTTTGCTTCGTTCCTTCCGTCGCTGGAGCATGCAAACCCTCGTTACATGGCATGGTGTCTTTACCTATGCCTGTATTCATTTCACACTGTAGCAATATTCGAGTCACCTTCCTGCAGACTCGAAACGCAATCAGGACACACCCACTCCAGATTGAAGGCTACAGAGATAGTCATAGGAGCAAAGTAAGGTGAAATAGGATATTTGTTGATTAAAGATTAGAAAATGTATTAACGAATACGTAACGTAGCTAGAGGAAAGGACTAAAGCGAATAGAGGTATGAGAAAGTAACGTTTGCCAGAAAAAAAATCTTTCTTGTATAAGACCGCCATGCCATGTCGTTCAGTGGTCCTGTGATTCGAATATTTTAACAGCAAAGTCACAGAAAGATATCCAAGCTGAATCGATTGAAGCTAAGAAGCAAGCCCAAGAGAAGCCCAAAAACCGGTGCTCGTACGGAAACTTCTCGGGCCCACACTGTCACCGAGCTTTTAGGGTGAACGTACTGTACATAGCGTAATTCTACACGCGAATTAGACAGCGAAAATCCATATACATTAGTGTATAATGCGTGTGTGACTGAATTTGTGTTTTGCTAGTGTTTGTGTGTGTGTTTTTGAGTCCGTGGTTTTGTGCCTCGGTGTACGTGCTTGTGTGATATTATTGTGTGTGTGTTTTAAAGAGCGCATTGGTACTTGCATATATGCCTATATCTACATTATGCCTTTGTATATGTATACCACTTTAAATATGCACATATTTGTGAGCACGAACGTGTTTCAGCATCAAATACACAGGCAGAAAAGTCTCCTTCTGCCAGATACACTTTCTCCGGACAAAAAACAGGGTAATGAAGTCCCTAAAGAAGCGAAAAAGACGCGAAAGGGTTACGTATGCATTGCTGTGTCCGGATAAACAAATCCAGAAGTGGCAGACTGCACACCACGTCTCTTATGAAAGCAGAAGGTATATCTTTTGTGTAAAAAAGCGTAATAACTCAGAGAGGGGGAGGGAGGGAAAGAGAAAGAAAGAGTCTACGAATGAGAGAGAGAGAGAGAGAGAGAGAGAGAGAGAGAGAGAGAGAGAGAGAGAGAGAGAGAGAGAGAGAAGAGAGAGAGAGAAGAGAGAGAGAAAGAAGAGAAGAAAGATAGAGAGATAGATAGATAGATAGAGAGAGAGAGAGAGAGAGAGAGAGAGAGAGAGAGAGAGAGAGAGAGAGAGAGAGAGAGAGAAGACAGAGAGAGGAAAGAGAGACTAGAGACAGATAGACAGAAGATATTCAGAGACAGATAAGATATAAAATGCATATTAGACAATTCTTTTGTGATTTTCGCTGATACAATCATTATCATTATGATGATAATGATTGTGATGAAAATATTTCACTACTCATAGTTTTTTGAATTACAAGTATTAACCGGATACAATTATCTAGGATTAGCAATTATCATTGCAATTATGATAACGACAAAGAGGAAGCTAGTGCAGGTACAATGTCACTGATATCACCACTCATTGTTATTATTGTAACCATTGTTAGTATCATTATTATTATTGATATTTTCATTATCATTGTTATTAATCATTATCATTATCATAAAAGTTATCATGATTATCATCACTATTGTTATTATCATTATTGTCATCATCATCATCATCAGCAGCATCATTATCATTATTATCAATATCAATACTCTTGTTACTAGTACTACTATTACTACTATTATCCTGATCATCATCATTGTTGTCATTATTATCATCATTATCAACATTACTGTTGTTATTATCTATATTATCTATATTATTATTATCATTATTATTGTTATTATGATAGTGATTAACATAAGCATTATCATCATCAGTATTACTATTATCATAATTCTTATCAATAATTACATTACTGTTATGATAATTTTTGTTGTTGTTTTTGATGAAAGTAATGAAAATAATAATGGTAATGATGATAACAATAATAATAATGATAATGATAATAATAGTGATAGTAATAACAACAACAATAATAATGATTATGATGATGATAATAATAACTACGGTAATCGTAGTAATAATAGTAATAATCAGGTTGTTCAAAAGTAGGCGGCACCCGGCGGAAATTCGTTCTCTGTCGGCCTTTCCATCGCCGGGGACTTTTAGCAGGACAAACAAAAAAAAAAAAAAAAAAAAAAAAAAAAAAAAAAAAATCTATTACTTTTACGCTATTCAAAAATCCACCGTCTGTCGGCCTTTCCATCGCCGGGGACTTTTAGCAGGACAATAATAATAAAACAAAAAAAAAATCTATTACTTTAACCCACTATCCTAAAACACTCTCTTCAGATACGCAGGAAATGCATCTGAGAGACT
>NW_020870007.1:779883-782383 GCF_003789085.1 Penaeus vannamei
CTCGTGCCGCCCGACTCTCTCCCTGCGCCGCCCGTCATCTCCCTCCGCCCGCCTCTCTCCCCTCGCCGCCTCACCCCTCCGGCCGCCCCACGAAGCGCTCCCCGCCGCCCCTCAACTCCCATGCCGCTCTCTCCCTCCGCCGCCCTCTCTCCCTCGCCGCCCGATACTTCCCCGTCGCCGCCCCTCATCCCTCGCCGCCTCTTCCCTCGCCGCCCTCACTCCCTCGCCGCCTACTCCCATCGCCGCCCTCACTTCCCGCACGCCCTCCACTCCCCTCTGCCGCCTTCACCATCCCCTCGGCTGCCTCACCCCCTCTGCCGCCCTCACGACCCTCGCGCCCTCACTCCTCGCCGCCTCATCCCCTCGGCCCTCTGCTTCCCTCGCCGCCTCACTCCCTCGCCGCCCCTCTTCCCTCGGCGCCCTACTCTCGCGCCTCACTCCCCTGGCCGCCCTCCTCCCTCGCCGCCTCACTCCCCTCGCCGCCCTCAACTCCCCTCGCCGCCCTCTCTCCACTCGCCGCCCTCACTCCCAGCGCCGCCTCTCTCCCCTCGCCGACCTCACCCCTCGCCGCCCTCACTCCCTGGCCGCCCTCACTCCCCTCGCCGCCCTCACTCCCCTCGCCGCCCTCACTCCCCTCGCCGGCCCTCACCCCCTCGCCGCCCTCACTCTCCCCTCGCCGCCTCACTCCCCTCGCGCCCCTTCTCCCTCCGCCGCCCTCACTCCCTCAACCGCCCTCCAAGCCCCTCGCGCCTCACTCCCCCTCGCCGCCCTCAGCCCTCGCTGCCACTATCGCACCTCGCCTCCCCCCCTCACTCCCTGCCGACCCTCTCTCCCCGTCGCCGCCCTCAACTCCCTTCCGCGCATCTCCCCCCGCCACCCTCACTCCCCCGCCCTCACTTCCCTCGCCGCCTCATCCCCTCGCCGCCTCCACTCCTCGCGCCCTCACTCCCCTCGCCGCCCTCACTCCCCTCGCCCGCCCCCTCTCACCTCGCCGCCCTCACTCGCCCTCGCACCCTCACTCCTCGCCGCCTCTCCTTCCTGCCCTCACTCCCCTCACTCGCCGCCCCACTCCCCCGCCGCCCTCACTTCCTCGCCGCCCTCTCCCTCGCCCGCCTCTCTCTCCCTCCCGCCCCACCCCTCGCCACCCTCCATCCCCTCGCGCCCCTCACTCCCCTCGCCGCCCTCACTCCCTCGCCCGCCGCTCACTCCCCTCGCGCCCTCTCCCTCGGCCGCCCTCGTCTCCCCTCGCCGCCTCACTCCCCCGTGCGCCCTCATCCCCTCGCGACTCACTCCCCTTGCCGCCCTCACTTCCCCTCGCCGGCCCTCTCTCCCCTCTGGCCGCCTCACTGCCCCTCGCCGCCCTCACTCCCACTCTGCTGCCCTCACTACCGCTGCTCTGCCCGCCCTCACTCCCCTCGCAGCCGCCTCACTCCCCTCGCCGCCCTCTCTCCCTCGCCGCCCTCACTCCCTCGCCGCCCTCATCCCTCGCCGCCCCTCACCCGCCTCCCCTCTGCCGCCCTCACTCCGCACGGCTCGCCCGCCCGTCACATCCCCCGCCGCCCTCACTCCCCTGGCGACCCTCTAATCCCCTCGCCGCCGGCTCTCCCCATCGCCTGCCGCTCTCTCCCTCGCGCCTCACCTCCCCCTCGCCGCCCTCACTTCCCCTCGATCCGCCCTCACTCCCCTCGTGCCCGTCCTCACGTTACCCCTCGCTCGCCCTCACCCCTCGCCGCCCTCTCTCCCCTGCGCCTACTCCCCTCGCGCCCTCACTCCCCTGCGCCGGCCTACTCCCTCGCCGCCCTCAGCCCCCTCCGCCGCCCTCACTCCCCTCCGCCGCCCTCGACTCCCTCGTATCGCCCACACTCCCCTCGCGCCCGCACATCCGCTCGGCCGCCGCCTCACTTCGCCTCGCCGCCCTCTCCCCTCGCCGCTGCTCACTCCCCCGGGACAGAAGGGAGCCGCCTCACGTCCCCTCGCTCGCCGCTCTCCCCGTCGCCGCCCTCCCCCGTCGCCGCCCTCACTAACGGGGGAACGCTCCTCGCCGCCTCTCTCCCTGTCGCCTGCCTACTCACGTCCTCTCGCCGCGCTCACTCCTCGCCGCCTCACTCCCCTGCCGCCTCATGGCCCTCGCCGCCTCATCCCCCAGCCGCCCTCTCTCCTCGCCGCCATCACTCCCTCGCCGGCCTCTCTCCCCTCGCCGCCTCGACGTCTTCCGATCTCTCTCTCCCCTCGCCGCCCTCTCTCCCCTCGCCGCCCTCTCTCCCCTCCCTCGACACTCCCCCGCCGCCCTCACTCCCCTCGCCGCTCACTCCCTCGCGCCTCACTCCCCTCGCGCGCCCTCACTCCCTCGCCTCCTCACTCTCCTCGCCCGCCCTCACATTCCCCTCGCCGCTCACTCCCTCCGCCGCCCTCACTCCCTCGCCCCTCACGCCCCTCGCTGGGCCTCACTCCCTGCCGCCCTCACTCCCCCTCGCCGGCCCTCAACTCCCTGCCTCCCTCA
>NW_020870007.1:787383-804883 GCF_003789085.1 Penaeus vannamei
TACTCATACCCATCTTCCCTCTCATAGTCTCCATAACACACATCTCTGCCGTTACTCTGGTCTGGACTCTTATTTCTATAGAGCGATCGCATACGCATTTGACTTCGGTACTCATGCTTCTAGGAATCCGGTTCTCTTTCTCTTCTCTCCTTGCTCGTATCCACTTTCACGACTTTTGACATGGGTACTGTTGGGACGCTAGCACTTGGATCTACCGAGCATGTCCGTACTCACATTCTCTTACTCTCTCTCTTTCTCCTTTCCCTTGCCTGTATTCATTTCTCGGCCATCTTCCTTTTACTTTCTTTCTCTCCTTCTTCTCTTTCCTTGCCTTTATCATATCTCCATTTCCTTTCTTTCTCTTCTCCCCTTTCTCCTTTCCCTTGCTTATCATTTCTCCATTTCTTCTTCTCTTCTCTCCTTCTTTCTCCTTTCCCTTGCCTATCTTCCCATTCTTCTCCTTCTTCTCCTTTCCTTTGTATCATTATTCTCCAATTTCTTTCTTTCTCTTCTCTCCTTCTTTCTCCTTTCCCTTGCTTTATAATTTCTCCCATTTCCTTTCTTTCTCTTCTCTCCTTCTTTCTCCTTTCCCTTGCTGTATCATTTCTCCCATTTCCTTTCTTTTCCTTAATACGGCCTCTCTTCTTTGTTTCTTCTATTTTCTTAATTACGTTCCCCCTTCTCCTCTCATTTACCTAACTACGTCTTTTTGCCTCTTATTTTTTACTCAGTTTTCTAGCTTAGGTTTCTAATCTTCTTTTCCTCTCTTAATTTCTTGTTCTTCCAATTGATCTTTTTCTTCTAATATTTTCCCTTTTTTACATCTCCTCCATTTGGTTCTCTTTTCGTCATCTGTTCCTCGATTTGTCTCTCAACTCTCTTTTCAATTCCTTTCCCTCATTTACCATTCTCTGTCTCCTTTTCTCTCCATAGAAGGTCATTATCTCAATAGCCCGAAGAGATAGGGTCAAAGGGAAGCTAAGTCAAGACAGGTCGTATGATGCTCAACACGTCCCGCTGTGTTGTTTATACAGCCTCATAAACTCGGGTTGTTTTGGGTCGTGTCTTTAACACTCTGTGCAGTTGGGACGCTCACAACAGGTGTGTTTGTTGTCGTCTCTACGAGCAGGTGCCTTATTTTTCTTTTAACCTGGATTGTCGTGCGTTTTTCTTTATATAAAGCGATGATAGTACATATGCTACACCCTTCACCTCTTTCACACACAAAACCACACAATATATATATACATACATACATACAACATATATAATATTCATATATATATATAATATATAATAATATAATATTATATAATATATATAATATATAATATATGTGTGTGTGTGGGTGTGGTGTGTGTGGTGTGTGTGTGTGTGTGTGTGTGTGTGATGTGTGTGTATGTGGTGTGTCTGTGTGTGTTGTCTTGTTTGCTGTTTGTGTGGGTGTTTTTGTTTGTGTGTGGTATGTGTGTGTGCGCGCGCGCGCCGCGTGTGTGTGTGTTGTGGTGTGTGTGTGTGTTTGTTTGTGTGTGTGTTGTTTGTGTGTGTTGTGTTTGTGTCTGTGTGTGTCGTGTGCGTGTATGTGTGTGTGTGTGTGCGTGTGTGTGTGTTTGTTTATTTGTGTATGTGTTTGTTTAGTGTGTGTGTGTGTGTGTGTCTGCGCGTGTGTGTATGCATACAATTATCGATTCATTTATCTATCCAAGTTCAGGAGCTATTTCCGTTCTTCGCGCGAGCACTCCTTCGTCTTTTTATCTACTCAACCAAACCAGAAGAAGAGAGGAGCGCGTGGGTCGCCGGCCTGAGAGGCGCTGACAAATAGCCCCGATATTAAAGGAGCCATGAGGATTTGTGTGGACATTCTGGACTGTATAAGAGAGGGGTCATGAGCGAGAGCGCAGGAGTTGGTCCAACTTAGGCTCTGTTATTTAAAGAAGTTTCAAATATCTGTTAAACACGCCAAAACGAATGGCTATAAACCCATTTAATCTCGCAGTATATTCCGAACGCGTGAAATTACTATGGTAGAGACCGTATATGTAATTATATTTTCTTTTTAATTATCATCCCGTCGTTGCATGAAGATTTTTAATTAATGGTGATGGAAAGTGATCAGCTGATAATCAGGACGAGGTTAGGGTGAAAGGATGAATCATATTATTTGGAAATTATTGAAACGTTTAATTCATAATCAGTCCCAACACGCCACAGCTAGGGATTCGGACGAAGCCACAACACGTCACATGCCTTAAACATGTATTTTGGTAAAATCAGTTTGTTTGTTTTGATTGGAAAGGATGTTGTTTATTGAAGTTACACTGGTTGTGCTTAACAGAGAGAGAGAAAGAGAGAGAGAGAGAGAGAAGAGAGAGAGAAGAGAAGAGAAAGAAGAGAGAGAAGAGAGAAGAGAGAGAGAGATGAGAGAGAGAAGAGAGACAAGACAGAAGCAAGAACAGACACTGATACAGAGTGGTATAATATACTACATATATATATATATATATATATATATATATATATATATATATACAACACATAATAAACACAAAACACAAATATATGTATATACTATATATATATAAGTATATACATATATAATAATATATATATTATATAATATATATGCATAAATAAATATAAGTCTTAGATATAATGTTCGTTTAAGTTTTGTATATAATAGGATATATAATAATATATAGTATTATATATATATATATTATATATATATATATTATATATATATAAACACCACATATAAAAATGTTCTATTCTGATCAAAAATCTATTTACAATATCTATCTATACATATGTGTGTGTGTGTCTGTAAGAGAGAATACGAGGAGTGACAATGACAACCGAACTGAGGCAGTCAGCCGGCGCAGAAACAGAGGGAAAGGGAGAGTGGAAAGCAAAAGGGACAAACAAACAGCTGATTTCTATAAAGCGCTGTAGATCTCCCTTTCTCGCCCATAGCGTCTTCCAAGACCCTTCACGGACTCATTACCCCCTTCTCCTCTCTTCCCACTCACCTCCCCCCCCCCCCCCCCCAATCATCGCTCCCCTTTCCCTCCAATCACCACCCCCTTCCACCTCTTGATCCCCCTCTCCCCCCCTTCCGCCCCAGATTTTGCTTTCCACTTCTGCCCCATCCCCGCCTCATACCCCCCCTCCATCTGTTAATTAAAAAACCCAAACCTACCTATTTATCTCTCCCTCTCCCCCTCCCCATCACCGACCCCTCCCATCCTACCCCCTATTCCCCCCTATGTCCACCTATTTCACCTACCCCCTCCCCTCCATCTTACCCCCCTTCCCTCCCTCTCCCCCCCTTCCCAATGTCACCACCCTACCCCCACACCCCCCGCGCCAGCCCCCACCCACAACCTCCATCCCAACCGCTTACCCCCTCTCTGTTTCTCCCGCTATTCCCCCATCACCGCCCCCCTGTTTCCACATACTCCCCTTCTCCCTTCCCCTCCCCCTCCATCCTACCCCCTCTTTCTCCCCATCCATCTTACCCCCCACTTCCTCTCTCCTCCCCCTCCATCATTTTTACCCCCTTTCTTCTCCCTCTCCCCTCTTCCGCCATCACAGCCCCTCCCCCCTCCCCCTCCCAAAATCTTACCCGCTCTATTTTTCCTCCCTCTCCCCCATCACCCCCGCCCCTATCTCTCCCCTCCATCTTACCACCCCCCTTGATGTTCTTTTTCCTCCCCCCACCCCAGAAACACGCGAGCCCCTATTCCCCCATCACAAGCCCCTCCCCCTTCCCCCTCCATCTTACCCCTCTTTCCTCCCCTCTCCCCCATTCACCGGTTCCCCATCACCGCCCTCTCCCCCTCCATCTTACCCCTCCACCCCCCCCCCCAACTCCCTTCTCCCCCTCGTTCCACGCCATCCCCCCCCCCCTTTCCTTCCCCTCGTCCCCCCATTTATCTCCCCTTTTTCCTCCTCTCCCCCCATCACCCCCCTTTCCTGCCCTCCCCCCCATCTTACCTCTCCTTTCCCTCCCTCCCTCTTCCCCCATCACAGCCCCTCCCCCTTCCCCCCTCCATCTTACCCCTTTCTCCCTCTTCCCCATCCCGCCCTCTCCCCCCCTCCCAAAATCTTTTTGTACCCCCCCCCCCGCTTTCCTTCCCCTACACCCCCCTGATTTGGACCCCCATTTTTCACGGCCCCTCCCCCTTCTCCCCCCATTCCATCTTACACCCTCTTTCCTCCTCGTCCCCCATCACCGCCGCCTCTCGCCCCCGGTCCTCGATCGTTAACGCGCCCTTTCCTCCCCTCCCTATTCCCCCATCACGAGCCAGGGCCCCCTCCCCCTTCCCCCTCCATCTTTACCTCTTTCCTCCCTCTCCCCCATTCGACCGCCCCTCTCCCCCCTCCATCTTTAGCCCCTTTTCTCCCTCCCCCCGTTCCACCATTACCCCCTTTCCTCCCTCTCCCTCTTCCCCTATCACCGCCCTCCTCCCTCTCCCCCTCCCGGCCCTCCCCCTTCCATCTTACCCCTTCCCTCCTCCCCCTCCCCCACGCAGCACAAGACCGAGCGCCGTTCTGCCCCGTCGCCCGAGCTCAGGTTCTGGAACGTCGGTCGAAAGGCCAGGGGGAGTGTCGGCACTTTCGTTGCGCTCCGTCGCTTCTCGGGCGTCTTCTGTTTTCCTCGAGTTGTGTTTGTTTTTCTCTCTTTTTTTTACCCCGTTTTCTTTTTTTTCCGTTTTTTTTTTATTTTTTTTTTTTTTCTCCGTTTTCTTTCGACGGCCTCGCTGACGTAGATTGGGTTTTTGCGTGATCGTTTTAATTTTTTTTTCTTTTTCGTTTTATGGCGATTTGTTTTGTCTTGCTTATCTTGGTTTCGTCGTGTTTCTTATTATTATTATTATTATTATTTATATTATTATATTATTGCTATTATTATCATTATCATTATTACTATTGTTACTATTATTATCATCATTATTTTTAAATTATTATTGTCATTTTATCATAAGTAATATTATTGTTATCGTTATTCTTATTTTCTTGTAGTGTCAACAAATTGCATTTCCACATTTTATCATCTAAAAATCACTGCGTGTTTTAAGCCTTATTTGTTTTACTGTCAGATTCCCTTTTCGGGTACATCAGCATTGACCATCATGCAAGTGTAATCAATATCTATTTTAGTTATTGCTTATTTCAACCATGATTGTTATTATTATCATTCATTTTAGTCGTCAGCTACTTAATCCCTTATTACACTCATTCTACAGCAGTTGTTAGGTCGTTAAACTTGACTAAAACAGCACAGATTATAATATTTTTATTTTCACAACCTCATCGATATCAAAATCCACCACACAGCGTTGCCAATGCATAAACCGTTAGACTCTTGCATCCGAAACCCTTGCCTCGTACTCCTAATGACACATGTTTCGGACACAAGAGTCGAAACGCGCTTCGTGCACTGGCAATACTGGGCGGTGAACAGCACTGGCACCGTCGCCTAGGGAAGTCCACGACACAAATCTTATTTCATTTGATTCTGTTTAGGAAAATATGAATGGTCAATGCGTAGATGTCTTTTTCAACCAGTCACCTTTTACAGCGACGCCTCAAAGGCATCGCACGGACTCCAATGGGCCGAATTGGTTCGTAAGAAAGTGTAAAATTCAGTCGGTTGTAAAATTTAAGCACGGCATATTTGGCCAGAGTTATGGCATAGGCGGCAGGTGCGTCTAACGTTAAACATGCTGGGATGTTTATTATGCAAGAAGCTCCATGATCCCCTGTGGAACGCACGGGGAGTAGCGGTCCAGGCGGATTTATGTAACGCCTGTGCTTGTATGTCTCTGTACACTGTGTGCGCAGGATGTGCCATACTTGCATACATAACTTTTATCCATATGTACGTGTATACTGACGAGGAGACTAAAGGCCTGACTCCCATATAGAAGAACAGACAGATAGATAAATAAAAAGACATATACGCATACAGACTTGCCTACATGCAGGTATTCACAAATATATATATGCATACATGCATGCACGCCTATACATATATGTGCAATCATACACGAGTAGCTGGAGAAAGAGAGGGAGAGAGAGAGAGCCAAGAAGGAAAGAGAAAGAGAGTTCACACCGAATTAGTGTAGCCCACTACGCCCCCGAACCCCTCTCCGCCCACCAACCACAACCCCTCACCCCCTCCCCCCCCTTCCCCCCCCCCCCCCCCCTAACTTCCCAGGCGGCTTCTACGGACAACCATCGTTCACAGGGTTAATGTCGCAACTCCGGTGAGCATGTTAGGTCGTTAATCACGGGTCATTAGCCACGCCCAACGACCATCTGGGGACAACATGGTCCAGACTTCACTCAATTATTCTCATTAACCTCAAGCTGAAGTGTTTCACAGTCCATTGTCCGACGGCGGCTTCCTGCTGTCGGTGCAGCTGTACCTCGCATTTTCTCCGATCGTTAGAGATGTGCTTTTAGCCCTCTCGAGTCGCCGTAGGTCCGCATGTCCAATTTTTCCTCCTTTTTACAGCCGCTGGGAAATATATTTTTTTTTTATCCTTTCTAATTTTTTCATTCATTTCTTCTCTCCCTTTCTATTGAATAACTTCCACGCCCTCTGTCCCTCTATCAGAGAATCCTGATATTTCTGACACAAGTTCATTCATTATTTCCTTTTATTTCTATTTATTTCTATTTCTATCTACACCGTTCCTTCATATCAAAGGTGAGCTCTTATGCTAGGGAAAGACTCTATAGCCATATTCAAGACCAGAAAGGTGCCCTTCCAGTGTAAAATTGTCTTTCTAGCGCAAGGCAAGAAATGAAAAAGTTTCCTTTAGGCCTAAATCAAGAAGGGGGGGCGGGGTCTGTAAGTATAGGGAATGCGCTTTTTTCAACTTGAGCTCCTACTCTTCTAAAAAAAAAAAAAAAAAAAGAAAAAAAAAAAAAAAAAAAAAACAGTCTATCACACCGTAGAAGTAATACAGATCCATCGTCATTCCTGTCTGTTTCTCCCTTTTCTTCTACTTCTACTACTGTTACTTATTATTATGATTTTACTCTGCTTCTTTCCTCTCTCTCTCTCTCTCTCTCTCTCTCTCTCTCTCTCTCTCTCTCTCTCTCTCTCTCTCTCTCTCTCTCTCTTTCTTTCTTTCTTTCTTTTCTTCTCTCTCTCTCTCTCTCTCTCTCTCTCTCTCTCTCTCTCTCTCTCTCTCTCTCTCTCTCTCTCTTCTCTCTCTCTCCTTCCCCACCCTCTCTCTCTCTTTCCCTCTCTCTCTCTCTCTCTTTCTCTCTCTATCTCTCTTCTATCTCTTTTCCTCTTCCCCCCCCCTCTCTCTCTCTCTGGAAAGAGAGAGCCAAAAGAGAACTGTGTGTATACTAACATATGTAAAATGTATAGTCATTGTAACGAACTAAAGAATTTAATAATCTCTCTCTCCTCTCTCTTTCCTCTCCTTGTCTTTCACCCTCTTTTTCTTATTATTTTTTCTCTCTCCGCTTCTACCACAAAACTCTCCACTTAAAAATAAAAAAAAACTTTTTATATTACCAGTGCTCACAAGTTGTACCCGAACAATATTTCTGCTTGGTTGTTCATTCCTGTGATGCTGTGGCACTCTCGATGCTGCATCACTTCTTTGTGCTGTTCAGTTGGTCCCAAAACATGCCTGCTTCTAGCTGTTCTTGCAAGCACCTCACTGTTATTATTTTTTTTTTATGTATTTTCTTGATTTAGTTTGTTTTGTTACAAAACAATGTTTTGGATGGTCGTTTGTTTTATGTTTTTATTAATATTTGTTGTTGCTGTTGTTTATGAATTATTATTGCTATTATCATCACTGCTGTGGTTACCTCCCTAGATATCTTTTATTTCTTTAAGCATCTTCATCATCCCAGTCCTCATCACAACCATCACATCACCATCACCATCATCATCACCATCACCAATATAACCATCATCATCATCACCATCACCAATATAACCATCATCATCACCATCACCATAAACTTTAATACCAAAACGCGACCGACCTCAAACAAAATCAAAATAGATAAATCGAGATAAACAAAGACTCAAATAGAGAAGATATTTTTATATTTCTAAATCGGTTCTTTCGAGAACAAACTCCAATTCCTTAGCCTGTTGTTGCCCGCGTTATAAAGGTCAGCAAGTAACGTAAAGACACAGTTACCGCCTGCCCCTCGCGGCTCTCGGCCCCGCGGAGCTCAGGTTAGGGCCGGAGGTCACGCTAGGTCAGCCGGAAGGTCAGGGGGGGGGGTCGTAGGGGGAGGGAGTTGATTTTGCATTTTTTTTTTTCTTTCTTTTTCTTTCTGTCTCTCTCTCTCTCTCTCTCTCTCTCTCTCTCTCTCTCTCTCTCTCTCTCTCTCTCTCTCTCTTCTCTCTTCTCTCTCTCTTCATTCTTTCTTCATTCTGGTTTCTTTTCTGATGTTATTACATTTTTTTTGTTGTTGCTGTTTATCCTATTTCGTCTCTTTTTTTTTTCTTCTTCATCTTTTATTGTTTTTTATTTTTCATTTCTTCTTTGTTGTCTTTTGTTCTTTCTTCCTCTTCTTGTTTATTGTATTTTCACCTTTCCTTCTCCTCCTCCTCCTTTTTTTCTTCTTCCGCTTCTTCCACTTATTCCTCTTCGTCTTATTATCATTACCTCCACCGAGGAAGTTATGTTTTGGTCGCGTTGGTTAGCAGGATGACTCAGCGAGTTATGAACAGATTTTTTTTATGATTTTTTTTTTTTTTTTTACCAGAGTCTTAGCCTAACTTAGACGCCATTAAATTTTGGTGGTGATGAGGGTCATGATTCGGATCCTTTTTTTTTTTCTAATGATTCATTAGCATTGCGAGAAAAGGAAACATGGGCGTTACCAGTGTACTAGAGAAAGATATTTTAATGTAATTCATCAAGTGTGATTTTTTTTTTTTTTTTTTTTTTTTTTTTTTTTTTTTGATCAGTGACCCTTTTGCCTTGGCGGAGGTATGCGCAGAGTATTTCTATTTATCATCATTATCACCATATTCTTCCGCCTCCATCCATCTCCATTTTCTTTTTCTTCTTCCTCCTCCTCCCCGTCCATTTATTTTACTACTTCTTCTTCCTCTACTCCTCCTCTCTCGCCCTCTCCCCTCCTCCTCAACACCAAAATCCTGTCAAAGTCAAAATCTTAGTCAGAACATTGCACGAATATGATGTCATAATATCGCAAAATGAAAGAAAAAAAATACCAGAAACTGACAAATGCTTTGGATAAATTCATATAAAATTCATACCACCAAATATACAGCATATTTTTCGTATAGAATTATAGATAAAACGAACACCAAAAAGACTGAAAATAAAATAAAACATAAATGAAGATAACAAAAGCTAAAAAAAAAAAAATAATAACCACAACAACTACTAAAAATAATAAAAAACAAAAGAAAAACCCGCCCACAAACCCATTTCAGAAGAGGCAAAGGTAAGCACATACTAATACGCACCACGCCCATCCACATATCCACACGAAGCCGCATATCCAAGGAAGTAGAAAGTCACCAGCATAAGTGCAGGAGAAGGAAACACATTCTGTAGCATTGTCCTCTCCGTCTCTGTTGATCTCAAGCTTAAATATTTATCTCGAGGTCCTGTTGTTCTCTCGAGTCGCGGCCTCTCTCGATCTGGGCTCCGCTTGTGCTTCGGCCTCTCTCTCTCTCTCTCCTGCGTCTCTCGCTTCCTTCGTCTCTCTCTCTTCCTGTTTGTCTTTCTTTTGTCTTGTCTCTGGGTATCTCTGTTCTGTCTGTCTCTGTTTCATCTGTGTATTTGTCTGTCTCTGTTTCTGTCTGTCTCTGTTTCTATCTGTCTCTCTCTGTTTCTGTCTGTCTCTGTCTCTTTCTCTTTGTCACTGTTTTTGTGTCTCTGTCTGTCTCTTTCTGTCTATGTCTCTGTCTGTCTCTTTCTGTCTATGTCTATGTCTGTCTCTTTCTGTCTATGTCTCTGTCTATCTCTTTCTGCCTCTCTTTATCTCTGTTTCTGTGTCTCTGTTTGTCTCTTTCTGTCTATGTCTCTTTCTGTCTATGTGTCTGTCTATCTCTTTCTGTCTTTGTCTGTCTCATTTTATCTCTGTTTCTGTGTCTCTATCTGTATGTTTCTGTCTGTCTATGTCTCTTTCTGTCTATGTCTCTGTCTATCTCTTTCTGTCTTTGTCTGTCTCTCTGTTTCTGTGTCTCTACCTGTCTGTTTCTGTCTATGTCTCTTTCTGTCTACGTCTCTGTCTATCTCTTTCTGTCTTTGTCTGTCTCTCTTTATCTCTGTCTCTGTGTCTTTCTATATCTTTCTGTCTCTGTATGTCTCTGTATGTCTCTGTTTCTCTGGCAACCTCTGTCTGTCAGTCTGTCTGTCTGTCTGTCTGTCTGTCTGTCTGTCTGTCTCTCTATCTATCTTCCTCTCTCTCTTCGTCAATCCCTCCCTCCCTCTCTCTCTCTCTCTCTTTCTCTTGCTATCTATCTATATGTTTGTCTGATTGTCTGTCAGGCTATCTCTCAATCTCCCTCTCTCTCCCTCTTTTGTCCCCCCCCCTCTCTCGCTCTCCCTCCCTCCTTTTCCCCATTTTCATCCTACTTTCTCCCTCACCCCCCACCCTGCCTTTACTTTTTGGCCCCAAATATTTCGCATATATTCTTTCCCATCCCCCGCCTCTTTTATTCTCTCGTGTTGCATACGATCAAAAAACGAGGGAATTGGAGAGAGAGGGGGAATAGCTACAGAGAGACAAAGAGAGGAAGAGAGAGAGAGAGAGAGGGGGGGGGGAGGAAGAGAAAGAAAAAGTAAAAGAAAGAGAGAGTGACTTTCCTTCCCACCTATCCGCTCTTCTCTCCCCCACCCGCCTTTTCTCCTTTCCCTTTTCCCTTTCCCACGTTGAAAGCTTTTGATCTCGTAAATGTAACAGATGCTTCCTGTTAACACTGGCTACCGACTCGTGTAGGTCACTGGCATAAAACCTGAAACCTTTATGTCACTCTCTGAAGCTGAAATCCTGGCGGCCATGGCGTCTGTTCCTTCGACCGCCGCGCAAGCATCAACCGAAAAAAGAAAAAAAAAGGAAAGAAAAGTCAACGGGCTGCTCTTTTGTGCATTTCTGATTCGTGTTGTTTTGTGTGTGTTGTATATGTGTGTGTGTACTTTTGTTATACGTGTGTGTCTGCTGTGTGTGCGTGTGTTATGTGTATGTGTGTGTGTGTGTGTGTGTGTGTGTGGTTGAGTGTAGGTCGATTTGCGTTTGTGTATGTGTTTAACTTTGCTGTTTGTGGTTGTTTGATTACCTGATATGTGTGTGTTTTTTATGTTTGTTGACATTTAAAGTATGTGAATAGTCATCAATGCGTTCGAGTCTATTTGTGTGTATATGTGTATATGTCCTATATTTTATTTGTGTTTACTCGAATGTGAGCAAATGTTTGTATGTGAAAAAATGCCTGTACGTTTAGTGAACTTGTATATATTTTTAGGTATATTTATGTCCTTTATATCTGGGCGTGTACGCATCACTAAGGACATTGATGATGGGGAAATGACCCTTAATGACCTACACAACGGGACAAGCTTCAGGACAGTTGAGAAGTCGCCGAAGCTGAGGTTTTATGGGGTGCCATTGGAGTGCCGGAGGGGGGGGTGCCACGTTTCTTTAATGGAAGAGGGTGAGAGGGTGATGGAGAGGGAGACGGAGAAAGAATGGGAGTTGAAGAGGGAGAAGGATAAGGGGAGTGGAGGATAAAGGAGAGAGGGAGAAGTATACGGGACGGGGAGGATAAGGTAGAGAAAAAGAGAAAGAGAGAGAGCGAAAGAAGAGAGGAGAAAGAGGGGGAGAGAGATCGATGGAGACAAGAGAAATATAGAGGGGGAGGAGTGAGATTGAGAAAGGAGAGAAGGTAGAGAGAGAGGAGAGAGAGAGAGAGAGAGAGAGAGAGAGAGAGAGAGAGAGGAGAGAAGAGGAGAGAGAGAGAAGAGAGAGAGAAGAGAGAGAGAGAGAAGAGAGAGGAGAAGAGAGAGAGAGAGAGAGAGGATGGAGAGAGAGAGAGCCAGAGACAGAGAGAAAAAAAAAAGAGTGCAGAGGAGAGGGCCGGGAGAGGAGAGACACAGAGAGAGAGAAAAGAAAGAAGAGATGAGGAGCAGAGAGAGAGAGAGAGAAGAGAGATAGAGATGAGAAAGTGAGAGAGATGAAGAGAGAGAAGAGAGAGGAGAGTGAGAGAGAAGAGAGAAGAGAGAGAGCGATAGAAGGAGACAGAGATGAGAGAGAAGAGAGGGAGAGAGAGAGAGGAGAGAGAGAGAGAGGAGAGAGAGAGAGAGAGTGAGAGAGAGAGAGAGAGGAGAGAGAGAGATGAGAGAGAGAGAGACGAAAGAGAGGAGGAGAGAGAAGAGAGAGAGAGATCGAGAGAGAGAGAGAGAGGAGAGAGAGAGGGGTACAGTATTTGTTTCGCCATGCAGCCAGGCACGGTATATTACTGTAGCCACGTAATGCCAACCATTATAATCGTGAACGCTGAATTGTATGAGAAAAATGTTTTAGGGAAGCATAATGCAAATTTATGTATGTGAGGCTTAGCTTTTACTGTCCAGGATGGTCTTTAAGATACATTTATACACATACTATCAAGATACATTCGAATAACATATTTTACCATGCATGTGTTCCTACCAAGAAATGATTATATATCTATATCTACATCTATATCTATATACACACACACGCACACACACACACACACACACAACACACACACACACACACACACACACAACACACACACACACACATACACACACACACACACACACACACACACACACACACACACACACAAATACATATATATTATATATTTATATATATATATATATATATATATATATATATATATATATATGTAGGTGTGTGTGTGTGTGTGTGTGTGTGTGTATGTGTATGTACTCTAGCTCTAGGTGCACAGAGGTTCCATTTCCATATCGTTCTCTTTGATTGCCTTGGAAAACCTTTTTAATCCGCCATTGCAGGTCGTGATAAATGCCATCCTTTCATGGATAATCACGACCTCTGACAATGTGCGTCGTGCGGGTTTTGACGCACTTAGGCCGGGTTTAGGCAGATTACCGCGCGCCGCCAAACGAGTGACGCTCTAATGCGCATTCCTGTAACGCGGTCATGCAGTGTCTTTCGCCGTGCGAGTCTGTGTGTGTACGAAGGAGTCTGATTGTGCTCTGTAGATGTATATGTACTTTCCATACACAAACACGCCACATACACACAGAAACGCACGTATATGTACACATATACACTCCACATGTTTCATACACACACACACACACACACACACACACACACACACACACACACACACACACACACACACACACACACACACACACACACACACACACACACACACACACACACACACATACAACACACGCACACACACGAGGCAAACCCATCTTTTATGCACGTGCAATAATTGCCCAAAGGTGCACAGTGCAACATGTTCCCTGAACCAAAACGTAACAAAAAAGAAAACGAAAGAAAGAAAGAAAACTCCTCCGATGCGTCGCTCACAGAAGAAAGAGAAGAAAAAGAAAAAAAAAAAAAAAAAAAAAAAAAAAAACACGCCGCTCTGTCAGCTTCCAGACAGCAAAGTGACTGCTTGATGTGCCTGCATGGCTTCATGGTAGATGCATGATGACTTTCATGGTAATTGTGGATATGAAGGTGGAAATGCGATTTGGGGATTTACGATTCCACTGAAACAGCTGATACAGTTTTCCACTTTTTCTGGATTTTCATATTTTTACTTATGTTAATATTTCTAAAATACTATTGCTTTTGTTCTTTTGTTACATCAATCATCATCGTTATTCGCTTTGTTACTATTGTTGCTTTTACTGTTGTTTTATTTATTATTATTATTATTATATTATTATTATTATTATTATTATTATTATTATTATTATTATTATTATTATTATTATTATTATTATTATTTTTATCATTATTATTATTATCATTATTATTATTATTATTATTATTATTATTATTATTATTATTATTATTATTATTATTATTATTATTATTATTATTATTATATTATTATTATTACCATTATTATCATCAGCATTACTAATATTAGTATTATTATGAGTATTTATTATCAATATCATTAACATTATTATTTATCATTATTATCATCATTACTATTATTTTTTATTATCTTCTCATTTTTATCATTATTATTTGCAGTGCTGTGGTTATCATTACTATTATCATCTTTATAATTTTTATTATTATCATCATCATTATCATTGTTATTGTTATTAGTATTATTGTTGTTGTTGTTACTATTATTATTGCTATCATTATAATAACTATCATTATTATTGCCATTATCATTACTATTACTATCATTATTATTATCATTATCATTTATTATCATTATTATTATTATCATTGCTATTACTATCATTATCATTATCAATAAAATTATTGTTATCATTGTAATTATCAATGTTATTATTATTAATACTATTATTATTATAATCATCATTGTTTTCATTATCATTATCATTATCATCTTTATCATAATTATTCTTATTATCACTATTACTGTTACTATTATTACTATTATCATCACTGTTGACATCATTATTGGTATCTTTATCATTATCATTTCTATTCTTAATAAGATATTTGATCTATACTATATCATTATCAACATTAGATATATCTGTGTTGATATCTTTTACAGATCTAACGTTTGAAAATGGAAAATTAATAACAAAACAATAATATTATCATTACCATTTTTTTAGATTACATATTCGTAACAAAGAATTCGAAAGCGTTTTAAACATCACCAGTGTTTAGCTTTAACGGCATGAGGATACTTTCAATTTCCGCGAGACACGACACCAACATGCTTGGTCGGTCCCTCACATGCCTGCACACGAGGAATTCTGTTCTCTCCTTCTCTCTCTCTCTTCTACTTTCGTTCTGCCTTTGCTTTTTTTTTCTTTTTTTTCTTGAAGTCTCCCCTTTTTGAGTTAGTTTTTTCCCTTGCACAAGGTGTGTATACATGTACAGACGCAAGAGAAACGTACATGCATACAGAATACTGTGGTTTATATCTATAGCTATATCTTTATATCTGTATATCAATATATCTTTATCTATATTCATATCTATATCTACCTATCTATCTATCTAGGTATGTGTGTGTGTGTGTGTGTGTGTGTGTGTGTGTGTGTGTGTGTGTGTGTGTGTGTGTGTGTGTGTGTGTGTGTCAAGATGAATATCCTCACTGACCTCAGTCAGTCTCGGAATTATTGTAAAAGTACTTTCCCTTTAGATACTAAAGTTTTTGCAGTATACTTACTTAAATAAGTGTGATAAGTTTTTGGTAATTGTATTACAGCCATCAGCAATTCTTACTTTTTTCTGTTCTGTTGCTTTTTATTTTGTTCTAAATAACATTGATAAAACATATTGCTCATGTTATAGGATTTTCTTGTATATGCGTTAGAAAAAAGAGTTATTTTGTCGCTAACCGCGTATATATATATATATAATATATATATATATATATATATATATATATATATATATATATATATATATATATAATATATATATATATATATATATAATATATATAATATATATATATATATATATATATATATATATATATATATATACATATATATATATATATATATATATATATATATATATATATATATATATATATATATATATATATATATATATATATATATATATATATATATATATATATATATATATATATATATATATATATATATATATATATATATATATATAATATATATATAATATATATATTATATTATTATATATATATATATATATATATATATATATATATATATATATATATATATATATATATATATATATATATATATAATATATATATATATATATATATATATATATATATATATATATATATATATATATATATATATATATGTACTTCTTTTGATAAATTATTAAAAGAATAAAGTATCGTTCACGTATTTCATTACCCTAATGAACCGGTGAGGTTGAACGAATAATACACACAAAAAAGACGCGAACAAATGTGTAGTAAAAAACATAATTACATTAAGAGGTGCAATTAAGACTTGGTTTTGGCATATACAAAAGCATTCACTACGAAAAAGGAAAAGAAAAACTTTAACGAGACGTGAGCAGACCTTTGATGAAGTAAGCCAGAAATAATTTCCCAACACCCCCACCCCCACCAAAAAAAAAAAAAAAAAAAAAAAAAAAAAAAAAAACAGTCGCTTTAAGTGCAACTCTTTCTTTCTAATTTTGGACATGCCAGCGACGGCAGGGGAAGCAAGGGAAAAATCAGTAGGCAAGTTCACTCTCTTTTTTTTCACTTTTTTTTTTTCTTGCTCTCTGCTTTTTCAGGGGGGCATCTGTGGGTAAGTTCACACTCTCTTTTTCTTTTTTTTCTTTCTCATTCTCCCTCTCTCTTTTTCAATCTCTCTCTCTCTTTCTTTCTCTTTCTTGTTATTCTCTCTCTCTTTCCTACTTTTCTTTTTTCTTTCTCTTTTATTCTCTCCCTCTCTAGCCTTTCGTAATCCTTCCCTCTGCCCTTGGTATCTCTCCATCCCTTTCTGCATCCCCGATTCCTCTCTCTTTCTCCCCCCCCCCTCTCTCTCATTCTCTTCTTCTTCTTCTTGTTTCTTATTCTAGTCCTTTTTTTCCTTAATTCCCGAAATACCAAGCCACCAACCCACGCTCACGGGTCCCAGATCGTGATTCAGGAACAACGTCATGTGATTCCAAAGGTTTGTTTCGACTGAAGCGGCCGCCCTTTGGCTTCCGTAACTGCGCACTTTGGAAACCACGTCGGAGTCTACTTTGCTCCTCGAAACACTTCATTTTAAAGTGGCGGCGGAGAGTGCAGTGCGATCTGCAAACAAAACGTCTTTATAATAGGTCTTTCGCTTTTATTTTTAACTCAATCTCTTGCCATTGAAGGGTTGATGTCCTTTTCTTTATGATTGTTATTATATACATTTTTCATTCTGGAAGTTTTGTTGTATTTATAGATCCACGGTTGAGGATACTCGTTAAGATAAGTTAGAAGTGTTGTTACCAGAAATGCAAGTCATAACAGGAATTGAAGCTTATCCTTGATATCGCAGAAGCCTTCACTCAACGATTTTTTCGTCCGGCACTTACAAGGATTATAATTCCCAAGAGACAGATCATAATTAAGTTATTTTTCGTCCCCGTGATCTATTTGAAACGAAGTCAGATGTAAAACTGAAAGCATACCCACAAATGCACTACACAGGATTAGACTAATCATTAAGTCAAAGCGAAATATTAGATCAATAATTATTTGTAAAATCAAGAATCAAAACGTAATATTAGCTCAATAATCAATCAGAAAAGAAAAGAA
>NW_020870007.1:819883-824883 GCF_003789085.1 Penaeus vannamei
ACCATTACTGTGAGCATCGTAGTAATGATGCTCATAATAATTGATGTTACCATTATTGCTTACATTATTGTTTTTTTTATGAATATTATTATCAATATCATTATTACAATTTGTATTTTGACTGAGCGCGCCATGCCAAGGGGGACCTCGGAACCCGAGTCCACCGAGTGGTTCGACGCTTTTAACATCGCCAGGGAGGAGCTGATCGCCTTCGTGGCCGAGCCCAGGCAGTTCAAGGAGGACAAGAGCAGGCAGGAAAAGCGAGCCTTAAGATCGAGAAGATGGAGAAGCCCAAGCCCACCAAGAACGGTTATGTGGTCGTAGACAGGAACCAGCACGTGATCGCCCTGGGCACTCCCGCCTCCTACGAGGTCCTCCTCGAGCATAAGCTCAAGGTGCACATCAAGAAGGACGGCCACAACGAGCAGAAGCGGCAGCAGAGGGGCATGAGAACCGCGCTCAGCACATCAAGTTGTATGTAGACAGATGTGGAAGTGTTCGTTGAAAGACGCGGGCGAACTGCTGATTGGAGAGCTGGTGGTCGCTGGGCTTGGCAACATGAAGGCCGCCCTCGTCAGGCTCCTGTCGCAGCAGCTGGCCAGGATCACTACAAGCACGAACACCAGCCAGTCCGGGAAGTCGGGCTTGAGGGAGCTGGTGCAGGGCCTGCTTGCGGAGGAAGGTCAAGCGCGAGAGGGAGCGGCTGTGACTCAAGCCCAAGAAATGCGTGCCTGACATGCAGATGACCATCGCTCAGTCCCAGCAGGCTGGCAAGTCCCATTAACCTAATAGGTCCCATCAGCTTGGCAAGTCCCATTAGCTTGCAAGTCACCATTATTGCAAGCCCCAGCAGCAGTCCCAGCAGAGCAGGTTGGCAAGTCCCATCAGGTTGGCAAGCGTTCAAGGGCCCTAATCCCATCAAGCTTTAGCCCCCATCAGCCAGCACCCAGGTTGGCAAGTCCCATCAGGAGCAGCAATTGGCAAGCCCATCAGGTTGGCAAGGTCCCAGCAGGATTTGGCAAGCCCCAGCAGGTTGGCAAGTACCAGCAGGTTGGCCCAGCAGGTTGGCAAGTCCCAGCATGTTGCAGCTTGGCAAGCCCCAGCAGGTTGGCAAAGTCCCATCAGGTTTGGCGTCCCATCAATTTGGCAAGCCCCATCAGCTTGGCAAGCCCCAGCAGGTTGGCAAGTCCCATCAATTTGGCAAGCCCAAGCCCCAAGCTTGCAAGCCCGATCAGCGGTTGGCAGCCCATCAGATTGGCAAGCCCCAGCCAGATTGGCAAGTCCAGCAGGTTAGCAAGTCCCATCAGGTGGCAAGTCCCAGCAGGTTGGCAGGTCCCATCACCTTGGCAAGTACCATCACCTTGGCAAGTACCAGCAGGTTGGCAAGCCCCAGCAGGTTGGCAAGTCCCAGCAGGTTGGCAAGCCCTATCAGCTTGGCAAGCCCCAGCAGGTTGGCAAGGCAAGTCCCATCAGCTTGGTAAGTCCCATTAGGTTGGCAAGCCCCATCATGTTGACAAGCCCCATCAGGTTGGCAAACACCATCACCTTGGCAAGCCCCAACAGGCTGGCAAGCCCCAGTAGGTTGGCAAGCCCCCATGGCAAGCCAAGCCCATCAGCTTGGCAAGCTTGGCAGCCCATCAGCTTGGCAAGCCCAGCATGCAGGTTGCAAGCCCCAGGTAGGTTGGCAAGCCCCAGCAGGCTGGCAAGCCCCAGCAGGTTGGCAGATCTCAGCAGGTTGGCAGGTCTCAGCAGGTTGGCAGGTCTCAGCAGGTTGGCAGGTCTCAGCAGGTTGGCAAGGCCCAGCAGGTTGGCAAGTCCCATCAGCTTGGCAAGCCCTACCAGCTTGGTAAGCCCCACCAGCTTGGCAGATCTCAGCATGTTGGCAAGTCCCAGCAGGATGCAAGTCCATCAGTTGCAAGCCCCAGCAGGTTGGGAAGTCCCAGCAGGTTGGCAAGCCCCATCAGCTTGGCAAGCCCCATCGGCTTGGCTTGGCAAGCCCCATCAGCTTGGCAAGCCCTAGCAGGTTGGCAAGCCCCAGCAGGTAGGGAAGTCCCAGTTGGCAAACCCCATCAGCTTGGCAAGCCCAGCAGGTTGCAAGCCCATCAGGTTGGCAAGGTTGGCAAGCCCCATCAGGTTGCAAGCCCCATCAGGTTGGCAGCCCATCAGCTTGGCAAGTCCTAGCAGTTGGCAAAGCCCATCAGCATCAGCTGCAAGCCATATAGCAGCCCCATGGGCTTGCCCCATCAGCTTGGCAAGCCCCATCAGCTTGGCAAGCCCCATCAGCTTGGCAAGCCCCATTAGCTTGGCAAGCCCCATCCAAGCCATCAGCTTGGCAAGCCCCATCAGCTTGGCAAGCCCCTTCAGCTTGGCAAGCCCCATCAGCTTATCAAGCCCCATCAGGTTGGTAGGTCCCATCAGACTGGCAAGCCCCAGCAGGTTGGCAAGCCCCAGCAGGTTGGGAAGTCCCAGCAAGTTGGCAGGTCCCAACAGTTTGGCAAGTTCCATCAGGTTAGGAAGTCCCAGGAGGTTGGCATGCCCCATCGGCTTGGCAAGCCCCATCAGCTTGGTAAGCCCCAGCAGCTTGGCAAGCCTCAGCAGGCTGGCAAGTCCCATCAGGTTGGCAGGTCCCATCACCTTGGCAAGCCCCAGCAGGTTGGCAAGCCCCATCAGCTTGGTAAGCCCCATCAGGTTGGCAAGTCATATCAGGTTGGCAGGTCCCATCAGGTTGGCAGGTCCCATCAGGTTGGCATGCCCCAGTAGGTTGGGAAGTCCCAGCAGATTGGCAAGCCCATGAGCTTGGTAGTCCCCATCAGCTTGGCAAGTCCCATCAGGTTAGCAGGTCCCATCAGGTTGGCAAGCCCCAGCAGGTTGGCAAGCCCCACCAGCTTGGTAAGCCCTATCAGCTTGGCAAGCCCCAGCAGGTTGGCAAGCCCCATCAGGTTGGCAGGTCCCATCAGGTTGGCAAGCCCCAGCAGGTTGGGAAGTCCCAGCAGGTTGGCAAGCCCCAGCAGGTTGGGAAGTCCCATCAGGTTAGCAGGTCCCATCAGGTTGGCAAGCCCCAGCAGGTTGGGAAGTTCCAGCAGGTTGGCAAGCCCCACCAGCTTGGTAAGCCCTATCAGCTTGGCAATCCCCAGCAGGTTGGGAAGCCCCATCAGGTTAGCAGGTCCCATCAGGTTGGCAAGTCCCAGCAGCTTGGTAAGCCCCAGCAGGTTGGCAAGCCCCATCAGCTTGGCAGGTCCCATCAGGTTGGCAAGCCCCAGCAGGTTGGGAAGTCCCATCAGCTTGGCAAGCCCCATCAGCATGGCAAGCCCCATCAGCTTGGCAAGCCCCATGGCAAGCCCATCAGCTTGGCAAGTCCCATCAGCTTGGCAGGTCCCATCAGCTTGGCAGGCCCCATCAGCTTGGGAAGCCCCAGCAGGTTGGCAAACCCCATCAGGTTGGCAAGCCCCATCAGCTTGGCAAGCCCCATCAGCTTGGCAGGTCCTATTAGGTTGGCAAGCCCCAGCAGGTTGGCAAGTCCAGCAGGTTGGAAGTCCAGCAGGTTGGCAAGCCCCAGCAGGTTGGGAAGTCCCATCAGCTTGGCAAGTCCCATCAGCTTGATAAGCCCCACAGCTTGGCAAGCCCCATCAGCTTGGTAAGCCCCAGCAGGTTGGCAAGCCCCATCAGCTTGGTAAGCCCCAGCAGCTTGACAAGCCCCAGCAGCTTGACAAGCCCCAGCAGGTTGGCAAGCCCCATCAGCTTGGCAAGCCCCATCAGCTTGCAAGCAAGCCAAGCCTTATCAGCCTGGCAAGCGCAAAGCAGCCTGGCAAGCCTTATCAGCCTGGCAAGCCTTATCAGCCTGGCAAGCCTTATCAGCCTGGCAAGCCTTATCAGCCTGGCAAGCCTTATCAGCCTGGCAAGCCTTATCAGCCTGGCAAGCCTTATCAGCCTGGCAAGCCTTATCAGCCTGGCAAGCCTTATCAGCCTGGCAAGCCTTATCAGCCTGGCAAGCCTTATCAGCCTGGCAAGCCTTATCAGCCTGGCAAGCCTTATCAGCCTGGCAAGCCTTATCAGCCTGGCAAGCCCCATCAGCTTGGCAAGCCCATCAGCTTGGCAAGCCCATCAGGCAAGCCCCATCAGCTTGGCAAGCCCATCACAAGTTAGCAATCCCCATCAGCTTGGTAAGCCCCATCTGCTTGGCAAGCCCCATCAGCTAGGCTAGTCCCATCAGCTTGGCAAGGCAAGCCCCAGCAAGTTGGCAAGCCCCATCAGCTTGGCAAGCCCCATCAGCTTGGCAAGCCCCATCAGGTTGGCAAGCCCATCACCTTGGCAAGCCTCAGCAGGTTGGTAAGCCCCATCAGCTTGGCAAGCCCCATCAGGTTGGCAAGCCCCATCAGGTTGGCAGGCTTGGCAAGCCCATCAGGTTGGCAAGCCCCATCAGCCCAAGCCCCATCAGCTTGGCAAGCCCCAGCAGGTTGGGAAGTCCCAGCAGGTTAGGAAACCCCATCAGCTTGGCAAGCCCCAGTTCATCAGCTTGGCAAGCCCCAGGAGGTTGACAAGCCCCAGCAGGTTGGGAAGTCCCATCAGGTTGGCAAGCCCCATCAGGTTGGTAAGCCCCATCAGCTTGGCAAGCCCCATCAGCTTGGCAAGCCCCAGCAGGTTGGCCGGTCTCAGCAAGTTGGCAAGCCCTAGCAGGTTGGGAAGTCCCACCAGCTTGGCAAGCCCCATCAGCTTGGCAAGCCCCAGCAGGTTGGCAAGCCCCAGGCAGTTGAAGCAGAGTTGGCAAACCCCAGCAGGTTGGGAAGTCCCAGCAAGTTGGCAAGCCCCATCAGCTTGGCAAGCCCCAGCAGGTTGGCAAGCCCCAGTAGCTTGGCAAGCCCCAGCAGGTTGGCCGGTCTCAGTAAGTTGGCAAACCCCAGCAGGTTTGGCAAATCAGCTTGGCAAGCCCAGCTTGGCAGGCAGCAGGTTGGCAAGCCCCATCAGGTTGGCAAGTCCCATCAACTTGGCAAACCCCATCAGGT
>NW_020870007.1:834883-837383 GCF_003789085.1 Penaeus vannamei
ATATATATATATATATATATATATATATATATATATATATATATATATATATATATATATATATATATATATATATATATATATATATATGTACATACACAGACATATATATATATACATATTTATATGTAAATATATATACACACACACACACACACATAATACATATATGTATATATATATATATATATATATATATATATATATATATATATATATATATATATATATATATATATATATATAATATATATATATATATATATATATATATATATATATATATATATATATATATATATATATATATATATTATCTCTTGTGTGTGTGTGTATGAGAGAGAGAGAGAGAGAGAGAGAGAGAGAGAGAGAGAGAGAGAGAGAGAGAGAGACAGACAGACAGACAGACAGATAGACAGACAGATCATAATCATTTTCCAATAAGCACAACAAAGAAAACGAGAAAAACACATTGAAAAATAAATTCAGATGAAAAACCATCCCTGATGCCCACCCCCCATGTTCATTACGACACCATATCAGTGATCTAATTTCGACGCTTGCATCAACAGAGCCAGACAGCGCTCTCTTCCCTCCACAGCAACACACGCCATAGCCCCGTGTTAACAGCCACCCCCCCTCATAACACCTTCCCCAGTTAGAGTGAGGATCACGCCATAAACACAGATTAACGTCGAGCTTATCTTCCTTAAAAAATGATTATTGTAATGTATGACAAAATAGCTACCTGGAAGAGTTAGGTAACATGGCTATCGCTTGGGCAGTAGAGGCTTGGTTGGGTTGAGTAAGGCCAGGGCTACTGTTGATATATATAGATTAAGGGAATGGCACAGTTGATCATTCCTTGAAAGAGTATCGCGGGTAATGCCGTGATAGTCTACTGTAGGTTATGCTATGGTAGGCTAGGCTAAGCTAAGCAAGGCTCGGGCTACAGACGTCAGCGGGTTAAGTGACTAGAGAGGCCTAGTTTATCTTCCTCGGATCTAGTCTAGGCTAAACCAGGCTAAGCAACTCCAGGACCGTAAAGGAATATCGAATGCGAGCGGAGTGTAGTCTGGCCTGTGCTCGGCTAGTCTTGACACCGGGGATGCTGACACCATTGGCCTCTGTATGTTCATGGCACAATGAAGGGTCCGTGAGGGCGCGATAATGAACATGCTTAAGACGATGAGCCCAGGGAGGGTGAAGGAGAGGAGGCGAGGAGGAGACAATAAGCGAGAAAGATATAATAGAAAGGGAGAAGAAGAATGTAGAGGGAGATGAAAAAGGGGGCGGAAGGGAGATAGGCGGGAAACTTAGAAGAGGGAAAGGCAATAAGCAAGAGACTGAGGAAGGGAAGAAGTGGATAACCAGGAGCCGGAGAAGGAAGGAGGAGGAGGGGAGAAGGAGAAGGAAGGAAGAGGGGGATAAAGAATAGGAAGGCTTAGAATATGAAAGGGGGATAAGCAGAAGACAGGAGAAGGAAGGAGGGACGACTTAGCAAGGCTTAGAAAGAGAGAGACGGGAAAAAGTCGGAAGGAGACTCTCGAAAGGAGAGGAGGGCGTGAAAGAGAGACGTGGCGCGAGGCGTGATAAAAAAGAGAAAAAGTCTAAGAAAGTTTCAAAACAAAACTGGTAATTGAAAAGGTAAATAAAAGAGGGAGAGGAAAATTCAGAACACATGTTTGTCTGTTTGTTTGCTTGTTTGACTACAGAAGCGAGCGCGCGTGCGTGTGTGTACCAGTGTGTGCGTTTGTATACCCGTGTATTTGTCCTTTAGTATGCCTGTCTGTCTGCCCGTCTGTGTGGAGCAGCAAAGATTTCAAGTGAGCATTGGTGCACGTGTGTCCTCATCCGTGTGCGCGCGTGTGCGTATGGTGCATGCGTCTGTCACTCCATCGGACGGATATCATACAGGGCTTTTGACAGACGGGCTGCTGATGTTTTAATTCTTTTCACACTGTTATTGGTCCTGTCGCCGGCTGTCAGTCACAGGCGCTCTGTTGCTCTGCCGTGAGCGCCCGTCAGCCAGCCTTACTTTTGTTGGTCGATCTCATCATTCTTCTCACGCCCGGCAGCTGCGATGTGACGTTTTAAACTGTAGGTCGTGATGGAGCTATCAATTGTTACAGAGGCAATATGATTCCTCTTTTGGGGGTAAACACGGCCGGCGTTGTTTGCACGCGCCGGCGAGGGGAGGAATTATCCCCTTTTGGCCTCGCCGTCGCCCTCTCGCGCTCGCCATCGGAGGAACGGCTGCGGCGATCTTACCCCCAGTGCTGGTCGGGTTCGCCTCGTTATTCCACCGCAATGCATAATGTTTCCGAGACGCAGCCATAACGAGGGTACTTTATTCACCACAAAGAATAGTATCGAGGGCTGTCATCACAAAGATATAAGCAATGAGTATTGTAAACTTAATCACACAGCCAAGTAGTAGTGGGCACAAAGTCCCACCATTACACAGGTCATATCTAGAAAATATCTTTCTACATTTGAG
>NW_020870007.1:872383-887383 GCF_003789085.1 Penaeus vannamei
ATATTGTTCAAGATATAGGTATATATAGACAAATGCAGAAATAGATACGTATGTAGACTTAGATATGGATATAGATACAAATAAAGGTAGATATAAACATAGAGTAGATTTCGAAAGATGTAAACATAGACACAGATGAAGAAAGACAGACATAGGTACAGAAGGCGATGGGGAGAAAGAGGTAGACATGTTTGTCATAACCTAAACAAATGATAATCAAAATCATTTCATGTAACCCTTTTCCTAATATATAACATCGATATGATCTTATTTTACTTATCTTTCAACAGTTTCTTGTTTTTTTTTTCTATGTCGGTCATCGTATCGTCGCTCATTCAGTCACTCAAATTCATCACGTGTTTTGTCTCCCTCACTTCGCCGCCGAAACTCTGCAGCGAAATGGCACATGCAGCCGCTTATGTATTTTAAAATCCTCCAAACCTAATTATCTAAATCCTTATTCGCCGGATTTATTTTGACGGGATTTTCGAAAATCTGATGAGAAGCCTATTATACAGAAAAGGAGGGCGGCGCTGAGGGAATTCTTATGGCGTGGGAACGGCGCACATGCGGAGGCCGGCTGCAGGTGGTTCTCGCTGGGCTGTGTGTGCGCCGCCGGGCTGGTCTTGCTGGCCTCGGGAGCGGGGTCGGCGTCGGGCTCGTCGCTCAGGCTGCCTCGGGCCTTCGGGATTTTAGGGGGAAAAAATGAGGTTTTGAAAATGTATGCGGGTGTGGCGGATACTGTGGGCTGATTAGCAAATCTGTCCGTGTTTATCTATCTATTGTAGAGCTAGTTTTCTTTCTATGAGCACCTCTCTTTCTTTGTCTATCTATATATCGACCTATCTCTCTCTCTCTATCTATATATCTATCTGTAAATTTATGTGCGTGTGTATGTGTGAGTGTGTGTCAGTAGACAGATGAAGAGAGAAATCGGAGATAGCGAGAAAGAGACATTTATTGAAAATAGATGAAGAAGAATAGAGAAAAAGGGCGAGTGAACGAGAGGACAGAGGCAGGCGGATATAGATAGTATACATTTGATACAGGCAGAGATAAGATGAAAAGCATTCGAGAGAGAAAGAGAGAAAGAAGTATATACGTATACATATACACATACATATATACAACACACACACAAACACACACACACACCACACACACACACACACACATCACCACACACACACAACACACCACACACACACCACCCACACACAATATATCAGTATCGTATAGTAGCTAAATTAAGTGAAAGTAGTAAGTTAATATAATAATAATATAGGGTTATATAGGTATAACTATACAGGTAGTAGATATAATGATATAATATATAGATTAAGAGTAAGGGTGAGGTTAAATACGTAAATGGATAACAGTCTCATGTATGAACAGATAGACAGAACCCCATATTATATACTCTATATATATTATTATACGGAGTAAAGGATAATATATATAGAATATAAATATGTTAAAGGACTATTATATATATATAATATACATCTACAATGACGAGGATATAGATAGCCATAGATATGAGAGAGACGAGAGATAGAGAAGTGAGAAGGAAAAACGAGAGCAACCAGATGAACAAATTAGAGGACAGAAAATATAAGGAGAATACAGACATTATAGATAAAAAAAAGGGATTGGGGTGAAAAAAAAGAAAGACAAAAGAGAGTGAAGTTAGTAAAGGCAGAACCAGGGAGAAAGATAGTTATAATAACGAGAAAGAAGCAGAACAGGCGTGGACAGGAAATAAGAAGAAGATAGACGTTAACGGGAGAGACTGCAATGTCAAATGTACCCATTTCAACTACATTAAATTATAGAAAGGACAGACATGAAGCACAAAAAGTAAAACCCCTATATGTAAACACCAATATTGCATCAAGGAAAAAGTCAATATTGGGGAGAAAACTACAAACAGGAAATACAATCAAGGACAGATTCAAGTTACATATTCAGCCTTGTTCAGCTTGCTTCGTCAATCTGCAGCCAATCGCCACCAAAAAACACAGGATAATTCACAATAACAACTAAAACAATTAATTAATACAATAACATAAAATGAACTCTATATAAACAAGCGCCGTTCTATCAGGCGCCTATTGCCAATTAAAATAATGCCAAAACTGCAGACATATTTTTCTTGGATAGCAAACGTAAAAAGTAGAACTATCTAGTGCATTACAGAGCGCTGCTCCTTCCTCTTGTCTATATTTCTAAAACAATCACTGTTTAATGAGAAAAACTCGGATTAGACAGGAAAGACAGGACAAAAGAAAGCCCCAGAAGACAAGCATGTTTCCACTTGGCCTTATCCCCATACAATTATGAATTTCCCAGATGAATGTCGCGGTGCAAGCATGCGATTCATAATAATTACTTTCAGCTCTGCAGTGCACAAACCAGAGGTTTCTTAATTCAGACGTACGATGCCGAGACAATTCTTAAATACCAGCCCGGCAAACTCACATCTCTTAAAACAAACTGAACATGCTGCTTCTCAAAAACAGTTGAAAAGACAGCGGCGAGAGAAGAAGGGTGGGCGGACACCATAAGTTCCAGCTCAGAACTGAGGAGCGGCCCCACCAGACACTTAAACAGTGTTGATAGCAAATTGATAAGAACATTTGTTAGTGGTAATTATTAGCGCGTTCCAGCCTGGCTCTGCACAAACTTAGGTTTCAAGTTCAGTAACGTGTTTGCTGGTCCCGAATGGCATGCTATGTGCTATGTTGCTACAGTCCGTCTGGAGGGGGGCTGGGGGCGAGCGGGAGTTATCACTCTTGCATCTATTTTAAGTGGATATCAGCTCTTCTATAGTCTTTTTTTTTTTTTTCCTTTTTCGACTTTCTTTCTTTCTGTGTGTCTCTCTGTCTGTCTGTCTTTTTTCTTTCTCTGCTTGCCCCACCTTTCTCTCTCTCTCTAGCTTTCTCCCTCTCCCTCTGTTTATTTATTCATTTTCCTTTCAATCTTCACTTCTCCTATCTGTCTACTTTTTACCATTCTGTTTTTTTTCTCTTTCATGGCAGTATTCTACACACATATATGCTTATTTAATTTACTATAGCCCTAAATGCCCTGATTCTCTGCTTTCCAGCTCCAAGTCTACGGATTCAACTCACAGCTGTTCAGCAACTTCTCAGAAGCTGTCAACCGTGCTCATGGCGTGGTGGCTATTTCTGTCCTTCTGCAGGTAGGTCATCGTTTTCTGTTGTGGTGTCTATTTACATGCAAAGGATAGCGATTATGTGATTACAATTTCCATGTTGTGTGATTTGGAGCAATAATTACTTTTTCATCATGGGCTTCGCGTGTGTGTTTGGGTCTAATGGAGAAGATTCCGCCACTTCGCAGGAGAGTATTTATGAGACGGCGCTGATAGGCGACGGCCTAATGAGATTAATTTAGTAAGTGAAATAAGGAGGCTCGCCGCGTAGAGTTAAGTTAATAAAGAGGACCAACGACTCGGGTTAAGGGGTCGGGGTTGGAGAACAGTGCGGTGGTTGTGAAGGAGCAGATGTCTGTGTCACCTCCGTGTCGCTGGGAAATTAAGGGGAAATGAGAGGAAATGAGACAGCGGCGGCCGCTACGGTACATACCTGGCGACCCTACAGCTCCACCTGTTTTGTTTGCTAAGTGGTAATTTTCTGCAACGATTTTCCGGCTTTGTTTGCCGTCTCGGTTTCCTCTTGCGCTATGATTTCTTCTTTTGTTCATTTTGTTGCCGGCTTGTTTTTTGTTCTCTCTCTCTCTCTTTCTTTCAGTTTATGATTTCATTCTGAATTTTTTTTTTAATCTAAGAGATCTTTATTGTGTCTCAAACTTCAACACTTATTTAAACTTAATTTAGAATAGATTACCCTTCGACAGCAGGTTACGCCAATGCTTTACACCTTCTATTATAAACCTTACCACATTTTCTTCCCTTTTTCATAACCTCCCCTCAATATATCTCTTGTTCTATGTTGCATCTCGTGGTCACGTATTATAGATCCACATCATGCATCTCTCACTTCGCGCATGAAACATAGGCAACCTCACCTGTCCCTCCTCGATCGCCATGCTCTGCTGTAACATGCTATACAATAGGACCTGCGCTCTGCTGCTGTTCATATGGCATCCAAGCGGCCTCCTCCTCTGCTGACGGCTTGGTATGGGTGTGACCTGTGCTCTGCTGTTTGTATGGTGGCGAGATGACCTTTGCTGGAGCAGGGGCGTGGTGTTAACATGACGCGCTCTATTGTTCATATTGTTGTGAAGGCAATCAATTGATCATTTCCACACAACACACAACACACACACAAAAAATATATATGGATATATATACATATATATATATATATTATATAATATATATATATATATATATATATATATATATATATATATATATATGTATATATATATATATATATTATATATATATATATATATATATATATACAAATATATACATATGTATATATATGTGTGTGTATGTGTGTGTGAATGTACGTATGTATACACACACATACACACATATATATAATATATATATATATATATATATATATATATAATATATATATATATATATATAACTATATATATATATATAATATACATATATATATATATATATATTTATATACTATATATATATATATATATGTATATATATATATATATATATATAATATATATATACTATATATATATATATAATATTATATATATTATATATATATGTATATATGTATATATATATATATATATAATATATATATATATATATACATATATATATATATATAGTATATATATACATATATATATATATATATATATATATATATATATATATATATATATATATATATATATATATATATATATATATATATATATATATATATATATATATATATAATATATATATATATATATATGTAATGTATATATATTATATATATATATATTATATATATATATATATATATATACTATATATATGTATGTATGTCTATACATACATACATTATATGCTACCTCTGCTCTGAGACCGCGTCACCCACGTCTTACTTTCCTCCCTAATTCAATTTCGTGTTCCCTTCCTTCGCGTGTCCTTCAGCCCGCTCTTTCTCCTGCACATTCTGCGGCGCCGAGCTTTTACTTTGTGGTGCAAAGTGATCCCATTCAGCGGCATCTTGGCTTGCAGCTGCAACATTCGCCGGCCCTCCCGAGGCGTGTAAAATGCCGGCAGTCATTTCCGGCATCGGGTTAAGTGTCCCTTATGATATCGCGGTCTGTTATCAGCACATTTTCGGATAACGTCTTGCGAGTGTGGCATAGGCGCAGGGCGAGCGCGGCCTTCGGCAAATGCTTGAGGGCAGAGTCGGATGAATGTGGAGTTTCAGTGGAATGTTCAGGCGAAGTGGTGGCACAAGATGTCACATTAGTTTCCTTCGGCCGTATTGGTGATTCGCGGTCGGCGTCACGTGGTCTCGCTCGTTTGCTGGCCCTGTATACGCGAAAAACAAATCTATATCTCGGCGTTGTTGGTAACCTGTTCGCGCCTTCTCCCTCCCGCAGTTGGGAACCCAGGGGCACCCGGGGCTGCGGCCGCTGACGGATGCGGTGCAGAGGGTGCGGTGGGCCGGGACCTCCTCGCTGGTGGAGCGCGTGAGCGTGCGCGCGCTCCTGCCCGACAGCCACCACTACATCACCTACGACGGGTCCCTCACGCAGCCCCCCTGCCACGAGACCGTCACCTGGGTCCTCGTCAACCGCCCCGTCTACATCACCAAGCAGCAGGTGAGGCTCGAAACCAAACCCAAAACCATGAATAGCGTTTATCCTGAAGTTGTGGCGAAGGAGCCGTGCCGATTACCTTACACGACGGGGAACTGCAGACACGGCGGCCTGATTATACGCAACATGACAATACCACGAGTACAATGCACACGGGGAAAAGTAATCAACATTCGGGAAACAAATTCTGGAAGGGTATTTACACACTCAAAGGGAACAACAACATACGGACAACACAAGACCGAAATGCTATTCATCAACGCTGCATAACTAACCGGAAAACCATCCAAAGAAACACACACGAGGGAGAAGAAGGAGAGAGGAGGAGAGAGGAGAGAGAGAGAAGGGTGGGATGAGTGAAAGGGAGAGACAACATACACAAAAGCGAACAGCGCGCGACCCATTTCTCACGCAGAATTTGTTGCTCACTCGATCAAAACAACTAACCACCCCATTCTTTGCCCGACAGCTCCACGGCCTGCGCCAGATACACCAGGGCAGCAAGGACATGCCAAAGGGCAAAATGCTGAATAACTACCGACCTACTCAGCAGCTGTATCATCGGCCGCTGCGAACGAACATTGACTTCACCAACAGCAGGCAGCTGCACTGTCCCTCCATGGCCCCGCAGATGTATTATACAGGTGAGTCCGCCTTGTCTGTGCTTCTTGGGCGCGGTGCTGTGGGAAATAAAGCAACATCTGGCATCTTAGGGAGAAAACAAGCTTTTGGGTTGATTTTCTTTGCTTAATCATCTATTATTCCCTGAGATATTGCGCAATAATTTGTCTTTCTTAATCTAACCATTATTTCGTAATATGCTGTTGTTATTATACATGTGGTAGTAAACATGTGTTGTTATCATCACAAAGACCATCACTGTCAGCAGCGTTTTGACTATCATTGCTATGATCATTATTACCATTATCTTCTTTATCATCGCCATTGTCATCAATATCTTCATCATTATCACCATTTCACTATCAGTGTTTCTGCAACCATCACTATCATTCTCATCAGCCTCATTATCGTTATCATTATCATTACCATCAGCAGTAATAGTACTCGTAGCAGAAGATAAGGATAAGGCCGCTGCAGAGGTAGTGTGTTTATCCTTATTGTTAACAGTATCTTTTCTTATTATAGTTATTATTATTATCAATACTATTATCATCGTATTATCATCATTATCATTATTGCCATTATCATTGTTATTATTACTATTGTTATCTTATTATTTTTATCAGTGTTATTATTATCATCAATGTTATCATTAGTTTTATCATTATTATCATTACTCATTATTATTATATCATTATTATTATTATTATTATTATTACTATTATTATTATTATTATTATTATTATTATTATTATATTATTATTATTATTATTATATATTATTATTATTATTATTATCATTATTATTATCATTATTATTATTATTATTATTATCATTATTTCCATCATCATCGTTATCATTAACTTATAATCCTTGTTACTATTATCATTATTAACATTATTATTACTATCCTTATTATTATCATTACTCTTACTATTATTACTATCATTATTATTACTATTATTATCATTATCATTTTTATTATCATCGTTGTTGTTGCTCTTGTTCTGGTTCTTGTTATCATTATCATGATTTTTAGTAGTAGTATTAACGTCATTATCCTTTTAATTGTTGTTATTATCATTTTCATTATTGTTATCGTTATTAGTATTACTGTAATTGTTATTGCTATTATTTTGATACTATTACTATTATTATTATCCTTATCATTATTGTTACCATTATCATTATTGTCATTATTGTTAATATTATCACATTTATTATCATTTTATTATTAATTCTTATTATAGTTATTATTATCATTATATTATTGTTATTATCATTATTATTGTTATAGCTATTGTTATTATAATAACAATACTATTGCCATTGTTATTATTACAATTATTTTGTTATTATCGTTATGATTATTATCATTGTTTTTATTATTATTACTATCATTATCATTATATTACTATCATTATCATTATTATCATTGCTATCATTATTATCATCGTAGTTGTTCTTATCAATACCTCCGCCTATGAGATTATGTTTTTGGTAGCGTTGGTAAGTTTGTTGGAAGTTATGAACAGGTTAACAGTTTTTTTTTACCAAACTTAGATGCCATTAGATTTAAGTGGTGATCCGGATCCAGAAAATGTTTGAAGAATTCGTTAGCATTGCGAGATAGGGAACACGGACATCACCAGCGTACTTGAGAAAGAGTTTATTATAATATAAAAATTCTTCAAATGTGAATAGTCTTATTACATCAGTGACCATACTGCCTTGGCGGAGGTATGCGCTCTCTGAGTGCTAGTTAGAGTAGTTATTATTACTATCATAGACATATTTATTATTATTGTTGTTGTAATCATCATCCGCTGTTATTGGTGTTATGAATATCTTTACTATTGTTATTATTATGTTATGATCCTTTTCCCATACTTTTTATTATACTAGTATTATTGGCATTGATATCACATTCTCACGATTAACATAACTGTTACTATTACCATCATCACCCTTATCATTCTTAGAACTCCCTAACATACACGAAACTCTCTTGTTGCAGCCAACACGTGGAGGTAATGACACACCATTTGTAGTCAACAGCAGAAGGTTGTTGTGGTTGAACAGCCAAGAGGCTATCAATTAGCAGCAACGCATCGAGGTAGCTGACACTTCAGCAGTATTCAGGAACAAGGAACGGGTCCTGATACTTCGACAGTTAGGGGCAAATAGGAGCTCCTGACAGTTCAGCTGTAGTCAGGAACAAGGATACATTCCTGACGTTTCAGCAGTAGTCAGGGACAGGCAGTATTCCCTGACACTTTAGGAAGTAGTCAGAGCAAGAAGTCAGGAACAAGATGGACTGTTTCTTCACCAAAGCATAGAGTGGACAGTTTGGCTGTGCTTGTTCGACTGCTTCATTAGTGACGCTCGCAAGTGGAACTCTTTCGTTACATAGCCCAGTGAGGACGCTAAGCTATGGAAAACAAGTCTAGTGATATTACAGTGGAACACGTGCTGTCGTCACAGTAGCGTTGTGGATATTCGCCAAAAGATTGTGCGCCGCAGACCGATTTAGTATTGTGCATGGTGTACAAACGGTGCAATGAACAAAGGGGGATCTCCTGCAATTTGTGTGCGATCTGCTACTCGCTATCACACTCGCCCTTTACCTCTCCATCACCTTTTTCGACGTTCACAAAAACAACATAACATCCACCACCATCATGACGCGCTGAAAACTTTAAACTTTAAATACACAATATCACTCCCTGCACCGTGTTATACAGTCCCCTCCTCTGCACAGGTATCATCATCGTTCACAGCACAACCTCAGCATCATGACGTCTCCTTTACATAACGTTTCCATTCTCCGCTTTATGTTCATCTAATTCCTACATTTCCCTTTCTGAAAAAGGCTCGGAATCGTGATGATAACCACACTGTTATCATCACGGTACTCTGTGCATAGCCATGAGCTTTCCCTTCCGCCATATCCAGTGGCATTAAACGTCATGTGTTTTTCCTGTCAAAAACGTTTGTCCGTGATATTGGGTGTCCCTCACAACGACATCTAATCAGACTTGGAATAAAATATGAAATGCAATCGAAATGCTAAATGATTACATTTCTCTCTCTCTTTTTCTATATTTCTATCGATCTATCTATCTTTCTGTCTATCATTCTATCTATGCGTTTACCTATCTATCGCTATATCTCTCTTCTCTCTCTACCCCACCCTGTCGCCCGCTCTCTCTCTCATCCTCTATCTCTATCTATCTATCTTTATCTCTCTCTCTCTCTCTATCTATCTTTCTATTTCTCTTCCTCTCCCTCTTCTTTCTCCCCTCTCTCTCCCACCTTGTCGCCCACTCTCTCTCTCTCCTCTCTCTCTCTCTCTCTCTCTCTCTCTCTCTCTCTCTCTCTCTCTCTCTCTCTCTCTCTCTCTCTCTTCTCTCTTTCTCTCTCTCTTTCTCTCTGTCTATCTTTCTTTCGATCTATCTATATACCTATCTATCGCTATCTCTCTTTCTTTCTTTCTCTCTCTTACTCCCCCTTCTCCTTTTCTGTCTATCTATTTATATATCTATCTTTCTATCTATGTGTTAACATATCTATCGCTATTTCTCTCTTCTCTCTTCCCATCGCCCGCTTTCTCTCTCTTTCTTTCTCTCCTCTCTCCCTCTCTTTCTCTTTCTTTCTTTCTTCCTCTCTCCTCTCTCTCCCTTTCTCTCTATCTCTCTTTTCTTTCTCTCCCCTCTCTCTCCCACCCTGCTGCCCACTCTCTCTTTCTATCTATCTATCTATCTATCTATCTTTAGATGTATCTGTATACCTATCTATCACTATCTCTCTCTCTCTTTCTTTCTTTCTCTCTCTCTCTCTCTCTCTCTCTCTCTCTCTCTCTCTCTCTATCTATCTCTATCTATATCTATCTATATCTATCTATCCTCTCTCTCTCTTCTCTCTTTCTCTTTCTACCACACTCCCCTCCCACCCACTTTCTCTCTCTTCATCTTCCTCTCTATCTCACACATTTCCCATCCCTCATCCCCTCATGTCAAATCCCATCTACCCCTTCATAGTCCGTCCTTCTATGATCTGCCGAGTTCCTCTTTCCTCCTCACTCCCTTTTCTTCTTATTTCTCTATGCATATCACTTCTTTTACCTCATATCGCATCATTTACTGCCATTCTAGTCATACTTTACGTCTTTCTCATGTCCCTCACATATCCTCTTCACGCCCTTCTCATATCCTCCTCACGCCCTTCGCATATCCTTCTCATATCCTCCTCATCATATCACGCCCTTCTCATATCATCTCATATCCCTCACGTCTTCTCATATCCTCCTCACGCCCTTTTCATATCCTCCTCACGCCCTTCTCATATCCTCCTCACGCTCTTCTCATATCCTCCTCACGCTCTTCTCATATCTCCTCACGCCCTTCTCATATCCTCCTCACGCCCTTCTCATATCCTCCTCATATCCTCCTCACACCCTTCTCATATTCCTCCCTTCTCATATCCTCCTCACCTTCTCATATCACGCCTTCTCATATCCTCCTCACGCCCTCTCATATCCTCCTCACGCCCTTCTCTCCTCCTCACGCCCTTCTCATATCCTCCTCACGCCCTTCTCATATCCTCCTCCACGCCCTTCTCATATCCTCCTCATCTCACCTCCTCACGCCCTTCTCATATCCTCTCACGCTCATATCCTCCTCACCCCTTCTCATATCCTCCTCACGCCCTTCTCATATCCTCCTCACGCCCTTCTCATATCCTCCTCACGCCCTCTCATATCCTCTCACGCCCTTCTCATATCTCCTCACGCCCTTCTCATATCCTCTCACGCCCTTCTCATATCCTCCTCACGCCCTTCTCATATCCTCCTCGCCCTTCTCATATCCTCCTCAACGCCTTCTCATATCCTCCTCCTCCCTCTCTCATCCTCCTCACGCCCTTCTCATATCCTCCTCACGCCCTTCTCATATCATCTATATCCTCCTCACGCTCCTCACGCCCTTCTCATATCCTCCTCACGCCCTTTCTATCCTCCTCACGCCCTTCTCATATCCTCCTCACGCCCTTTCTCATATCCTCCTCACGCTCATCCTCCTCACGCCCTTCTCATATCCTCCTCACGCCCTCTCATATCCCCTTTCACGCCCCTCATTCCTCCTCACCCCTTCTCATATCCTCCTCACGCCCTTCTCATATCCTCCTCACGCGCCCTTTCTCATCACGCCCTTCTCATCACGGTCTCCTTCCCTCCTCTCATATCACGCTCATATCCTCTTCACGCCCTTCCTCCTCTTCTCATGGTCCTCACGCCCTCTCATATCCTCCTCACGCCCTTCTCATATCCTCCTTCTCACGCCCTTCTCATATCCTCCTCACCCCCTTCTCATATCCTCCTCACGCCCTTCCTATCCTCCTCACGCCCTTCTCCTCACGCCATTCCTCATATCCTCCTCACCCCCTTCTCATATCCTCCTCACGCCCTTCTCATATCCTCCTCACGCCCTTCTCATCATCCTCACGCCCTTCTCCCTTCTCATATCCTCTCCTGCCCTTCTCATATCCTCCTCACGCCCTTCTCCTATCATCATATCCTCCTCACGCCCTTCTCTCATATTCTCTCCTCTTCACGCCCTTCTCATATCCTCCTCACGCCCTTCTCATGGTCTCCTCATATTCCTCCTCACGCCCTTCTCATATCCCTTCTCCTTCTCATGGTCTCCTCTTGCCCTGTGCCCCACGACCCCCGCCCCCAAGGCACTGAGAGAGGCACCGTGGCCATGAGCTTACGGAGAGCGCGCGCAGAAGCAGCAGTTCGTCGGCAAAAGCCTTGTTTCTGTTACTTTCATAGAGTAATGCCAGTGTTGCAATATTTTGTCTGTTCGCTCACATTTTCAACGTTTTCTCTAACGAATGCAATCTATACGCTGCACGGAGGATCAAAGCTTGCAATTTTCGAATCAGGAAAAAATGGGGAAAAATTGGTGCGTATTCTGTAACCCTAACGTTTCCCTGGATCAACGCAAATCAGTCAGCATATGCGTTATGCAAGTGTAGGGGAAGCATTATAAAAGTGCGACCTTCCTACTCTCCAAAATGTCGAAAATTGTGAAAATTCCCCCCCTCCCCTGCCAAAAAATATACGTTTTTTTCAGAGACGGAGTTTGAAGACCCGGCTGTTACAAACCTGGCCAAGGTGAGAGCGCGCGCAATACACTATGTGTACTGTGTATTATGTTGTGGTAACATACTGCTAGTTACCGCATATTATGTAACATGCTATTGGGAGAAATATTTGTTTGATGCTTGCACCTTCATGTTCCATCTCCGAGATCAGCATTTCCCGCTAAAAGAGCTTTGCCTCGTCCTTCTGCACAAGCGGTGTATGTGTGTGTGTGTGTGTGTGTGTGTGTGTGTTTCTGTTTGTGTGTGTGCGTGTGTGTAAGCGTGTATGGGTACGTGCGTGTGTGTTTATATAAGCATATGTATTTTTGCTTGAAACAGAGAGAGAGAGAGAGAGGGACGTACAGACAAGCAGACAGACAGACAGGCAAACAGCCAGTGACAAACCGTGAAAAAGAGGATAAAAAAGAGAAACAAGAGAGAGAGAGAGAGAGAGAGAGAGAGGCTGAAGTGTATGAGTTCATGTACGTATGATTCTATATTGTTTGTACCGAGGGGTCAATGAGCAACAGTACGTCAATCACAGCATCACGTGACGAGGTAGCCAGCCGTAATCTTTCCCATAAGAGGGGAAAACAAAGAGCTTTTTATTGATATCTGTTTTTAGACACGTGAGGTAGCGAAAGGCAAGGAAAAGAGTAAGAGTTTTGTTGGGTTGATAGACATCTTGAAGTTAGAAGAAAAGAATTCTTTTCTATTAGAGTATCATAAAGAGAGGACACCCTACATAAAACGACTTATTTTTGACGATAAACACATAGCTTCTTGAGCGACAGAGGTGTGTCTTAGGTACTTGAAATATGTGATATCAGCCAAATACATTACCTTATAATCATTGTGTACTGAGCAAAATTGACTGGACCTTTTTGCCATAGCATTGGCAGTTTCAGACCCAAGAATCACAGTTATAAAGAGCGTGTGTGTGATATGCTTTTGTATGTGTGTAAGCAAGTGTTTCTGTGTTTGAATGTATCCGGACAGTGTGCTTTTGTTTGTTTAACTGTATATGGTTCCGAGTGTAATGTATGTAAATATGTGTATATATACACACGTGCTTATGTATGTTTCTTAATTTCCGTCTTTCTTTTAATCATTTCATAGTTCATAATATTTTGAGATACTTTTCATTGACTAATATATTCAGAAAAAAATTGTCAATATAGATGTATTGAGAATCAAAAGGTTCAAAGTGAGCAATAAATGTGTAAATCTGTCATGCTGTAAAAATAAATGTTTCGTGAACTTATTTTCATATTTCATTTGATCCTCAATGTTTTTGTTTTGTCCAGGACAAGAAAATAACCCGTCGAACAAACATATATACAAAAGTTATGGGAAATAAGAAGACACATATTATCATATATAGCCATATAGATTTGAAAGAAATAGCAACTGATAATAATGATGGCAGAAGTTTGACTTATTAAGTAATGATGACAACAATGGCAGTTATTGTATTAGCGATAATGATGACAATGGTAATGGTATGCGATTCTGGCAATAATGATGTTAATGAAAATAGTAACAATGGTGATAATGATGATTAATAACAATGATAATAATGATAATATTAACAATAATGGTAATGGTAATGATGATTATAATAATAATAATAATGATGATAAAGATAATAATTATAATAGTAATAATGATAATACTAATGATAATGCTAACAATGATAATAACAATCGTAATCAAAATAACAATGATAATAATAATGATGATTATAATAATAATCATAATAGTATTAGCAATGACGAGGATGATATTGATGATGATGATAATAATAATATTGATAATGATGATAATAATGATAATGATAATAATAGTAGTAGCAGCAATCATGATGATAATGATGATAAGAAGAATGAAAAGAAGAGTAATAATATAAATGATGGTAAAAACTATTATTATAAGAATGATAAGGATAACAATAATCATAATAAAAGAAACACTGATATTGATAATACTTCTAATACCATTACAAATACTAGCGCCAGCGAGAGGAGGAAAATGATTGCAGTTTGTTAAGTTCATACAATAATTGTAATAATGACGATTGTAATAAAATTAGTACCAACACTAATGAAAACAGGAATGATAATAATTACGATAATAATGACAACGACAATGATAGCAATAATGGTAATAATAATGATAATAAAACAATATAAAATGATGATAATAATAACAATATTAACAATAATAATAATATATTAACAATAACAATAATAATAATAACAACAATAATAAGGATAACAATAATAGTATTAATATAAAATGACAACAATAACGACGATAATGATAATAAGGATAAATAATCATCACAATGGAATAGTAATGATGAAATGATGATAATGATGATAATGATAATGATAATGATGATGATAATGATAATAGTAATGATAATAATAA
>NW_020870007.1:894883-899883 GCF_003789085.1 Penaeus vannamei
TTACTTGACGTGTCTGGACACCTGATGTGCTCCCTGCAGTTTGCAAGGTCATTAACTGTTGCGGATAATTCCCATGAATGAGCGAATCCACATGTGTCATATCTGCATTTAGGTTGGACTTTTACCCGTTTTGATTTTTGGATATGCGGGGTGATGTGATCAAGTTCACTGATATTACCTAATGCAACTCTTGCAGCAAAGTTTTGTAATTTTTTAACTTTTTGCATTTGGGTTTTGTTAGTTGAATCCCAAATATTTGAACAATAGTTATTTATGCTTGGAACTAGAGTTTGCACACACATGATTCTAGTTTCATCAGTGATTTGATTTCTTATGTGATTAAGATATACCAAGGTGCCCACTACTTTTCTGTATATTTTGTCGTATTGTTCAAATGTCATGAACCTGTCAACGTGTACTCCTAGATTATTCACTGGTGTTCGGTTTGATTGAGCAGCCTTCAAATTCTATGGTAGTCACCATTGGGAATTTTGGCTATGTTCTGCCGGCTACCTATAAATATACATGGAGTTTTATCTGGATTTAGTTTAAGGCCATTAGTGTCAAAATATGATTTTGTTAAGTTAAGGGTATGTTAAGTGTTTCTTATTAATGTATTCAAGTTGTTTACTGTCACTATGAAAAAAATGTGAATCCGGCGTACTGCACTAGAGGATTTAAATTATTTAGTTTCAATTCCACTTGTTACAATGAATATTATTTGCTGTGACATATTGTCTGTTTGACTTTGCATCCAGATCTCTCCCTTTGTGCAAGGAATGTCCGGGGTTACCATTCACTGGCCGGGCGTAGGATTGAACGCAGGTCTGCAAGATTGCTAAACGAGCACGCTCACCGCTGCGTCAACACGACACACTAAAGAAGGCAGTTATAAGCTATTGTTAATAAATCATTTACGAAAATTGTAAATAGGATCGGACCTAAAGTAGATCCTTGCGGAACACCAAAAGGTACTTTTTTTATGACATACAATCATTGATTCTTACCGATTGTGTCGTATCTAAATAACTTTTAAACCAAAAAGTATCAATTTTATGATCTGCTAATTTGTTAAGGAGAATTTCATGGTTGACACTATCAAAAGCCTTAGAAAGGTCGCATAATGTGAGCAAATTTACCGGATTTTTGTTATCGTAAATCTCAACAGTAATTTGTAGAAAGCTGTTCAGTAGTAACATTTTCTAAAACCATGCTGCGTCTTAGATAATAAGTTATTGGACTCCAGAAAACTCGTTAGTTGATTTGGTATTATTTTTCAACAATTTTGGATAATATGGGGAGTATAGTAATAGGGCGATAATTATTCACATCGTCTATATCCCCCGACTTGAAAATTGGTGTTACAGTACCATGTTTCCAAAGCGACGGAAAGACACCTGTAACCAGAGAGGTGTTAATAATGACCTTCAGATAGTGTGCAGTTGCGGGTAGACTCCGATAAAGCGTAATGGTGTTTTATTACTAAGATGATTATTTCTGCATCCACTGGTTGTGGTCCGAAAAATAAATAGTTGTAAATCTTGCCCGATTTGCGTTTTGTTGTGATGCAGAAGCAGTTGTTTGTCCATTAATTAGTTTTCCAGATTTTAAGGTCATTAAAATGTTCTGTGTTTTGTACAGGACTTGTACAATCACTAGTGAGGTGTTTGTTGTGAGCCACTAGTATTTTAACAATTTTCCGTGTTTTATCAGAGTTGTTCTTACATTCGGTGATTTCTGAAATAATTTCTTTTTGAAGATAGAATTAGCAATTTCACATTTTGCTTTTTGACTTTATATCTACCTGAAAGGCGGCTTCATGTCTGTTACTTTTTAAGAGCTTGGTGAACATTATTTCTATCGCTAATGGCTCTCTTGATGTCGTCATTTATCCATGGAGCAGAGGGACGTCTGACGGTTCGTGTTACGTAGGGAGCCAGCGCATCAATGCTGCTTTTAATAACTTCCGTGAGAATAGTTACTTAATTGCTTATATCTGTCGATGAAATATCTAATAGAGTAATTTCTTTCGACAAGATAAGCTCGCAGAAAGATTGAGGGTCATAGTGCTTGAAATCGCGAAAAGTTTTTATTGCTAGTGGTCGCTTTGTTTTCTTTATATTTAACGTCATCGTGGTAAGTTCATGGTCAGCAACATGGCACGGGATGACATCGGAATGGAAGATGAGATCTGGTCTGTTAGTTATAATTAAATGTAATTGAGAAGAGGTGTTTACTGTAATCCGTGTAGGTTTTTTCTATTATTTGTTCTAATTTATTTTTCCTAATTATCTTACTAAGCGTTAGATTTTGTTAAACCATCATTTAGGTCACCTAAGATGAAAAGTGCTCTATTTCCTTAAGGACATTAATCTACAAACCTTTTCAATGTATTCAGATTCCGAGGTAGCATGGGGGTGCCTATAGACAGCACCAATAATGAAGGAAGATAGCATGTTGCTTTGTACGGTAACCCAGACATCTACGGCAGTATTGTTAACTGCTGTTGTAGATATCCTGCTTGACTTCAGGGTATCCCGTACATATATACATACTCCTCCTCCTCGCCCTGCATCACATCTATAAACATCAAAATTTGGAATATTGATGAAATTACTAACCATTTCCTGGTAGAGCCATGTTTCACTTATGCATAATATGTCTGTTTCTCTCCTCAAGTAGCATTTCAATGTCTTCAAAATGCCCGAGAGACTGAGCGTTTATATGCTCTATTTATATATTATGCGATCTAGTCACTGGTAACGCTGACGACGTTGCCAGGTCAAACATTCTGATCGCGTTTGTACTTGTTTTTGTTTTAAAATACTTTAACATTGTCGGGAAAAACATCAGTCTATAAATAGCTCGGGCTGTATGTCCTTTCCTCTTAGTGACACCGTGAAGCTGGTGTAATGGGCTTTAACACGAAATATTTTGAATTTTTCGGATGAATGTTCTATATCCTCTTCGTTTGTGTCTGGGTGACAGCTGGTGATGTAAAGGTAGACTGTGTCAGGACGATCTGCTCCCTTAAACGGCTTTGGTGTTTGGTGTTTGGAGCTGGCTGGCCGCGGGCAGGGAGAGAGAGGAGGGTATTGGGAGGGGAGGATTGCTGGTCGTAGGTGTGGGCGTGGAAGGTGTGAGGAGGGTTTGGGGTGGAGGGAGGGGGCATTGTGACTGGGGGAGATGTGAAGGGAAAGGTTTCATATGTGGTCTGATCACGGGTGGGAGATGGGAGGTAGGGGGGGATCGGTTTTTGTGTGACCGATGCATCCTCTGCTTGTTTTTGCCCTATTAATTTATTGATGGTCAATTGTTGTTCGGAGAACATTCCGATCAGCAAGTCGATTTTGTTCTCAATTAGATTTTGATCCGTGAAGGAGGGCCCACTCCATGTCTGTGTTCCTTGGTCTGTCCTCTTGAAAAAAAAAAAAAAAAAAAAAAGGAAAAATGCCTGATTTTTTAGGTGGTGACCAGTCTGTTGGGGGAGTGCCCGTTGTATTTGTTGCGAACAGTATGTTTTGATTATCTACACACTGATCATTCATAGTGTGCACGATATTGTTTGTCATCCGTTTGGTTCGTGTTCCTGTTTTTTTTTTTTTTTTTTTTTTTTGGAGTCGGATAAACGGATCACAATGTCGTGGGCTTGTTCGATTTCAGCCGGCCTCTGATATTTTCTAACTTGATCACAGATGACCGACCTTGCCCAAGCCTTTTTCGTAGCAACGAAACACATAATTGTGTTCAGCACTATTGTTAAGCTGCCGAATTGATATATTGCTTTGTTAAACTGATGTACACTGTTTATACTATTATCACTGCTTTTACTGCTAAGGGCCCCTCTCCCTGGGCCGGGGGCAGCCTTGAGAGAGAGAGAGAGAGAGAGAGAGAGAACCGAGAAGAGAGAGAGAGAGAGCGAAAGAAAGAAAGAGCGAGTGAGAGAGAGAGCGAAAGAAAGAGAGAGAGAGAGAGCGAAAGAAAGAAAGAGAGAAAACAGAGAAAGAGAGAAAGAGAGAGAGAAACAGAAGAGAGAAGAGAAAGAGAGAGAGAGAAACAGAGAAGAAAAGAGAGAAACAGAGAGAGCGAGAGCAGGAGAAAGAGAGAGAGAGAGAAAGAAAGAACGAGAGATAAAAAAAAAAGAGCGAGAGAGAGAGAGAAAGAAAAAAAAGAGAGAGAGAAAGAAAAAAAAAGAAAAGATAGAGATGGGGAAAAAAAGCTGTCCACTAAACCTGTATATTCGTGGCGCGTTTCCGAGGACTTCCTGAAGTGACTGGCCTCTGGGGGGAGGGGGGGGAGGGGGTCCAGAGACAAGTTTTAAGAGCGCGGCTGAAGAGAGGATGTGGTCTTTACGTCCTGTCATTTGGGAAAGCTGTAAGTCTTGTCGTTTTAGACAACCTTAAAGGTTTTCTTTCATTTGCTAAACTTTGCTAAAGTCTTTTTTTATCCTCTCTCTCTCTTTTTTTTTTTTTTTTTGGGGGGGGGCTATGAGGGGTTTCAGAGTCATTTCTTTTTCGGATATGGATTCTATCTTTCTCGTTTTCTTTTTCTCCCTTCTTCTTAATTCGGTATGAAAAAAGAAAATCTTTGTATTAAAAAGTCGGGCCTTACATTTCGAACTTTAGAGAGAGAGAAAAAAAAAACATTTTGTCTTCCTTCTGCCTATCAGTTGCAATATCGTTTACGTTTCTCTAATTCTTTCATTATATTCATTCCTTAAAGTAATATAATTAGAACAAAGAAAAACTATACATGAAAACGTAAAGAACAAAACGAACAAAAACTAATGGAAATAAAAGTGACGAAAAAATACCATATATTTACATTCACTTGTACCCAAGAAATACTCGGCTTAAAGACTGCTCTTCATATCCTCTCTCAAACTCTTTACGTCTTCCTTTTGAGAGCTTTTGGTTGGGTTCTCCTGCGTCCTTAATTTTTTTTCTTTTTTTTCTTTTACTCTTTTCTTTTTTGCTTTTTATTATTTTTTCCTTTTTCTG
>NW_020870007.1:902383-909883 GCF_003789085.1 Penaeus vannamei
TTGCCATTATCCTTATAATTATTTTTAGAATTATTATTATATGATTTTATTAATTTATTATTATTTTATTACTAATTATTATTATATTATTATATTAATATCATTATATCATTATATATACTATTTTATTCATTATTATATTATATTATCATTATTATTATTATCATTATTATTATCATTATCATTATTATTATCATTATTATTATCATATTATTATCATTATTATATTATATCATATTATCATTATTACCACAATTACTATTACTATTATAATCATTATCATTCATGGTGACAATAACAATGAAAATTATAAAGATAACAACAAGAACAATTATAACCGGGCAGCCACCCAGTAAGTCAGTAAGCCAGACAGACAGACAAAGAGACAGAAGGACACAAAGAGACCCAGCTGTCGAGGCCCATCCCTCACAAGCCAGACAGCAATGCAGATGGTGGAAGGCCTCCCGACATATGGTGATGTACCCAGGTAGATAACAGAGGCGAGAACAGACGAAATGGAGAAAGATGGTGAAAAATGGGACAGTGAGCGCAATGCTGGTGGGACGACAACCAGCTGTGGTGCAGATGGTGGAGGGGGGTGTGGTGTTTCGCTGTTGGGTGGTGTTTTGTGGTGTGATGAAGAGGGGAGATGGAATGAGAATAGCTAAAAGAGAAGGGGGAAGAGGAAGTAGATTAGAAGAAGGTAAAGAAGAGAAGATGGATCACAGAATAAGAAGTACAGCAATAGGAGGAGAATAAAAGAAACAGAAAATAAAAATGATAATTTGAGAAAGAAAAGGAAACTTCGGAAGGGAAGAGGAGAAAATGGTAATAATGAGAACAGGGAAACAAGAAATAACACGTTATACAGATTTATCAGTAAGATACGAAAGAAAAAGATGAAAACAAAAAAATGTAAGATCGACAAATCTTATCTACTGAAAACACAAAATTGATCCAACAAAAAATCACACAGAAACAAAAAATGATTAACAACACATACGTATATATGTATAACTATATGTATGTATATATGTGTGTGTGTGTGTGTGGTGTGTGTGTGTGTGTGTGTGTGTGTGTGTGTGTGTGTGTGTGTGTAACAGACAGACAGACAGACAGAAAGCGAGAGAAAAAAACTCCCACTCCCTCAAGCCACGAGACTCGCATCGTGCTCGGGCGAGGTTGAACGCAGCAGCGAAACGGCGTTCAATCGGGCCTCGTAAATTCCCCAGCCCGGCCGCCAAGGGGACGTCGGGCCCGCGCGGACGCCCTCCCGTCGGCGACCAAGCTGGGAGTACTCGACGTCGTTTAAGGCTGATTCGCTGTGAAATGGGGCGCTCCTGGCCGTGGACGCGATGCAAAGTGGGGTCCCCCTGCTGGCGAAGGGGAAGGAAAGAGGGGAAGGTAAGAAGGTAGACAAAGGGACAGATAGATGGGTGGATGGATGGAGAGAGGGAGAGGTACGGAGAGAGGAAGAGAGGGGGGAGGGAGAGTGGAAGGGAAAGAGAGAGAGAAGACAGTGTTGAGGGGAGTGAGAGGAAAGAGAGAGAGAGAGAGAAGAATGTGGAAGGAGAGAGAGGAGGAGTGGGGGGGGAAGGAGAAGAAGAAGAAGAAGACGAAGAAAGGGTGGAGGGAGACTGGGAGGGAGAGAGAGAGAGGGCGAGGGGGAGGGGGGAGGAGGGAGGGAGAGAGGGAGAGAGAGAGAGAGGGGGGAGGGCGGGAGGTAGGGATAGAAAGAGAGAGACACAGAAACAGAGAGAGAGGGAGAGAGACACAGACAGAAGGAGAAAGAGAGAATGATAGACAGAGGAGAGAAAGAGAGACGATTGGGAGATACTGGAGATATAGGTGGGTTAGCAAATAAGTGGACACAGCTCGATAAACACAGAGATAGAAAGACAGTTAACCAAAGACAAAGAGACAAAGAAACCAAATAGAAAGACAAGATAAAAAATCACACAGACCGAGAGAGACCGAGAGAGCCGCTGATGATAGCAAATGATTTTCTTCCTCCGCCGAACGGCTAATACATTAGCACAGAATGGAAATAGTAAATCCGCCTTTGTTATCCGCCAGCCATCCTTAATACCGTGAGTGAGCGAGGCTTGTGTCGCTGCGGACCACTTGCGGCTGACAAAAGACATGTTCTTCTCCTTCCTCCAGCTTGTTATTACTTTGATGGCGGCGTCTTTGTTGGGGTCGAAGTCGGGCGGAGGTCTCTTGTGAGGCGGGCGGCAATTCGTCGCTAATGCGCCCGAGGAGAGCGAGGCGAGATGTATTTATAGGAGCGCGTTACTCGGGTTCTCCGGCGGGGGCGGCGCTGCGTAGGCTGAGGATGGGGTTGGCGTGCTTTGGATTTCTCGGTGATTTTCTTTCGGGTCGGTTTAGCTCCGTGCAGATAAACGCTTATACATCAGCCTCCACGCGTCCTATCTTACGCACGCACACTTGGAAGATGCATGCGAAAGCAGCTGTAGAAATATCAACGAAGGGAAGAATGGGGATGCAGGTGGCCTTACCAACAGCCTTTTCTCTTCACCAAAGCACATTATATATGTCGCAGCATTCAAGTCACAGGTGAAGAGATAAGCAGCGATAGTTCCTGGTTCCCCGACAATCTGTTTATTTAGTTAATCGATCAAAATAAACACCTGTTATCGGGCTGCATCTTCCATCTCGATTTGCTATGGGACTAAGCCAAGGTTGATAACTGATGCCTTGGACCATCATTATTAGCAGTATTTGCCATAGCTTATATCGTATCGCAACCGCCGCTAGGTATACTGGGCGCCTGGCTGAGGGGTCTGGGGTAGTCTGGCTGTGCAGTGCAATGGTAACGTGCTGGTCTGGCAATCTTGCTGACTTGCGTTCGATCCTGTGCGCTGCCAGTGAATGGTAACCCCGGCCATTCCTTGCACACAGGGGGAGATTTAGAAGCAAAATAAAACCGTATGTCACAGCAAAGAATACCCATTGTAACAAATTTTAAAACTAAATCTCTAATCTTTAATCTTTTCCGTCTGACGAATTTTATTTTCCCTCCTTGTCTCCTTCTCGAGTGCCCCATGATCTAGGGACTGTCCTGTGTCCTCTATTCTTACCCGTCATATCCTCCGCTTCGTCAGACAAAATATGAGGTATACTCCCAAGCAAGAATCCCAACATGGAAGCATGTGGTGAATCTCGCTGAGTCAGGGTGTTCTTTTATATGGCATGCTATACTTCGTCCAATGTTGCGTACTTCATTACATAACCATCACTTTACGAAACATATTATCATTGCTATTGAATTTGCTACATTTTGTTGAAATCTTTATCATTTTACGATCTCCGTTATAGCTGTTGTTCTGTGGTTTACTCCAAAGCAAGAATCCCGACATAGGAAGTATGTGGTGAATCTCACGACGTAGTATGTTAAACTTTATCCAATATTTCCTTTTATACAGTGTGTTCCAGCTGTGTACTCTATTACAGGCAGAAGCTGTGTTTGTGTTGGAGGGCCTTAGCATACGTAGCCTCTCTTTTTCTCTATGTTATTAGTGTATGTAAAGTGAGTTTTTTTTCTTATGTTTCCATAACTTTATGAAATAGGTTATCGGTGCTACTGATAGTGATATATATTGTTGTTATCGTTATTATTTTATCAACTTCGTTAATGATGTTATGGTTACTCTCATGATCCTAATCATTATAATTACTAATACTAATATAATTATTGTCTGTTTTCCTTATCATCATCATTATCATCATTTTCATCATCATAAGTTTTATAATCACAGTTAGTATTATTATTATTATTATTGTTATTATCATTATCATTTTTTATCAATTTTTTTATTATTGTTGTTGTTGTACTAATTACTACCATTATCATTATCATATTATTCAATATTATCTTTATTATTATCATCATTATCAACTTTTTATTGTCGTTATCACTATTTTTTATCCTTATTACTATCATAGTATTTATTTTTATTACTGTTATTATTATGATTATCATTATCAGTGGTAGTATTATCATCATCATCATTATCATTGCTATCGTTATTATCAACATTCTTTCTATTCTTATCGTTATTATCACCATTCTTTATATTATTATCGTTATTATTAATATAATAATTGTTGATACTATCATCCCTGTTGTTGCTGATGTTTTTATTGTTATCATTATTGTTATTATCATTACTATCAATAGTTTTGTCATTATTATTACAATTATTCTTATTCTTATTATCGTTAATATTATCTTTATCATCATCGTTTACATTATTGTTATTATTGTTATTATCATTATCATTATTATGATCATTATCATCGTTATTGTTATTATTATTATTATTATTAATATTATTATTATTATTATTATTATTATTATTATTATTATTATTATTATTATTATTATTATTATTATTATTATTATTATTATTATTATTATTATTATTATTATTATTATTATTATCATTATTATTATTATTATATTACTATTATTATTATTATTATTATTATTATATCATATCATTATTATTATATTATTATTATTATCAAAATTATTTTTGTTATTATTATCATTATCATCATCATTATCTTTATCATTAATATCTTTAACATAACTGTCATTATCAAATACTTATGATTATCATTATGATCATTATCTTTATCATCATCATCAATATCTTTATCGTTATCGTTGTTATAATTATCATTAAAGGTAAAGAAAAAAATACAGCCTACTCCAAACCTAATAACCAACAATGTAAAGCAATACACATGGATAGAATTATTACCAATGTTAATGTGATTCTCTCTCTCTCTCTCTCTCTCTGTCTGTCTGTTGTTTTTATCATTTGAATTTCTCCGCTTACCTACTTACTCTCCTTATCTCTCTCTCTCATCTATCTCTTCTCTTCTAATCCTATCCATCTCTCTCTCTATCTAGCGAACTATCTCTCTCTCTCTCTCTCTCTTTCTCTCTCTTCTTCTCTCTCTCTCTCTCTCTCTCTCTCTCTCTCTCTCTCTCTCTCTCTCTCTCTCTCTCTCTCTCTCTCTCTCTCTCTCTCTCTCTCTCTCTCTCTCCTCTCCTCTCTCTCTCTCTCTCTCTTCTCTCTCTCTCTCTCTCTCTCTCTCTCTCTCTCTCTCTCTCTCTCTCTCTCTTCTCTTTCTCTCTCTTCTGCCTCTCTTTATTTTTATTTTTTTTTTTAGGCCGTGTGTTATCCGGGCGAGGGAGTGGCGGCCGAGGAGACCACTTCGCTCTATTGACATCCGATATCGACACAGCGGCCAGATAACATATCACCGGCCACCTGCACCGCGAGGGAGCCCGGCCGATCCAGCCCAAGCGGGGAGGCCGGCCAGGTCAAGAGGCAGGGCAGGCCGGGTCGGGAAGGGCGAGGCAGGAAAATATGGGGTCAGATTAGGTCAGGTCAAGAGATAAGGATTTCTGGGTCAAACAGCGTGACCTTGGGTTAGGAGGCGGAAGAGAGGGATGCCAGGTGAGGAGGCAGGGCAGAATGGGTTAAGGAGTGCGAGGGGAGAAAGGAGGAGCCAGATTAGGTCAAGGCGACAGAGAAGGAATTCCCTGGCAAAAGCGAGGAAATGAGGTCAGGTAAGATAGGCAGGGTAGTCTGGGCCAAGAAGTCAGAGAGAAAAAAGAGGGCAACAGATCAATTTAGGGACAGAGGCGAGGCAGGTCGGCTAAAGAGTATAAAGAATGAGAGCGAGACTATTTATTGGGGGTCATGAGGCAGAGGGGGTTGCGACATGAGGCTGAGGCAGGGGTTCAGCTCAAGAGGCAGGGCATACTGGCTCAGGAAGCGAGAGAGAGGTCAGGGCAGGTCAAGAAACGCCGGACAAGCTCGATCTGGAAGTGCGAAAGGTACGAGACCGACAATCGTGCAATATTGCCATAGAGGAAAATTCATTCTTGACCTCGGGTCAGCCCAAGAAGCAGGACAGGCTGAGAATGTGTGAGGGAATGAGGAGGGCGGAACACTTTCCCCCTGCCGCAATTGTTTTTTTATTATTTTTTTTTTTATTTATTTATTTTTATTATTTTATTATTATTTTTTATTTATTTTATTTATTTTTTTTATTTTTTTTATTTTTTATTTTTTTTTATTTTTTGCCGGACGGGCATTTCCATACACATGATATTACGTAGGCGGGCATTCCCCTGTCTGAAGTTTTGTTTCGGCGAACGTTTTCCTGCTTATAGGTTTATATGGGTAGCCATTTCCCCGCAGCAAGTAGGCGCGGCTGGCCATTTCCCTATCCCGCACAAGCCCATATAAGGGGAAATGTCTACCCTCGCAAATCCGCAAACAATACCCGCTTTTCGAGAGCCTCAGAGACGGGAGAGGTAGAACCGGCAGGTGGGACTTCCTTTCTCATTACTCATTCAGTATACCTTGATTATATAATGCTATATAATGAACATACAAAGTAACGTGTACTCAAAGGTAACAGAAAATAAAAGCCAAAAATGTGAAAGACACTGAACGCAAACACACATACGTGTTTAGTTTACTGCCAAATATTGTGGATGTGTTTCCTTTACTCATCATCTATCTATTTGTAATCGAAGTTTTATCTTTTATATGCTTATTGATTTCTATATACGTCATTGCATTAATATTAAACGTACTTTTGATATTTTACATTCCTCTTTTGTAATCATTCATCTATTCATCATAAACATCATGATCATTAATATGCTTATTATTTACATGCTTGAAAATTTGTCTACATACAAATTTACTAATCTTATTCATCTTTTAGTTTGCCCTTATTCGCACGTCTTTTATGATTATTAATCTACTATTAATATCACTACCATCATTTTCGTCCTTCTCGAAGACAAACTCAAAATAAACTCAAAAATAAACTCAAAGATAAAAAAAAACTAAAAAATAAATTCAAAGATAAAAGAAATAAACAAAGATAAACAAAAAGATAAACTCAAAGATAAACAAACTAAAAAAAAAATTAAAAAAACAAAAATAAACAAAAAATAAAAACTAAACAATAAAAAAAGAAAAATAAACTCAAAAATAAAAAAAAAAACAAATAAAACAAAAAAAAACAAAAAAATAAAACGAACAAATAAAAAATAAACTAAAAATAAAAAAAAAAAATAAACTAAAAAATAAATCAAAGATACAAAAAAAATAACAAAAAAAACAATAAAAAAAATAAACTCAAAATAAACATAAACTCAAAATAATTCGAAAAAAAAATAAACTCAAAAATAATTCAAAAAAACTCAAACATAAACTCAAAACAAACTCAAAAATAACTCAAAAATAAACAAAAATAAACTCAAAAAAAACTCAAAAACAAAACTCAAAAAATAAACTCAAAATAAAACTTAAACTCAAAATAAACTCAAATTAAACTCAAAAATAAACTCAAAAATAAACTCAAAATAAACTCAAAAATAAACTCAAAAAGAAAACTCAAAAAATAAACTCAAAAATAAACTCAAAAAAACTCAAAGAA
>NW_020870007.1:927383-934883 GCF_003789085.1 Penaeus vannamei
CTCTCTCTCCTCTCTCCCTCTCTCTCTTCTCTCTCTCTCTCTCTCTCTCTCTCTCTTCTCTCTCTCTCTATCTCTCTATCTATTATCTATCTATCTATCTAATAATCTCTCTCCTCTTCTTCTCTCTCTCTCTCTCTCTCTCTCTCTCTCTCCCTCTCTCTCTCTCTCTCTCTCTCTCTCTCTCTCTCTCTCTCTCTCTTCTCTATCTACTATCTATCTATCTATCTATCTATCTATCTATCTCTATCTATTATCTATCTATCTATCTATTCTATCTTAATCTAATCTCTAATCTCTCTCTCTCTCCTCTCTCTCTCTCTCTCCTCTCTCTCTCTCTCTCTCTTCTCTCTCTCTCTCTATATATATATATATATATATATATATATATATAGTATATATATATATATATATATATATGATAATCTCTCTCATCTTCCTCTCTCTCTTCTCTCTTCTCTCTCTCTTCTCTCCTCTCTCCTATCTCTTTTCTCTCTTCTTCTCTCTCTGTCTACTCTCTCTCTCTCTCTCTCTCTCTCTCTCTCTCATCCTCTCTCTCTCTCTCTCTCTCTCTCTCTCTCTCTCTCTCTTCTCTCCCTCTCTCTATCTATCTATCTAATCTATCTAATAATATCTGATGGGTGATGTGTGTGTGTGAAATGTGGAAATAGTGTGTGATGTGGTGATTGTCGTGTACATAGATCTCCTTCCCTCTCTCAAGTCCATCCACCTCTACTCTCTATATCTATCATCTCTCTCATCTATCTACGTCTCTTCTCATTCTCTCTCCATCTCTCTCTCTCTCTCTCTCTCTCTCTCTCTCTCTCTCTCTCTCTACTCTCCTCTCTCTACTCTGTATATATATAATATATAATATATAATATATATATAATATAGTATATATAATATATATATATATATATATATAATATATAATATAAGTATATATATATCTGTCTATCTATCATGTCTATCTTTCCTTTCTCTCCTTCCTCCGTTTCCCTCCCCTCTCTGTCTCCCCTCCTCCCCTCCTCTCACTTCCCTCCCTCTTCTCTCTCAACAAACAACATGCTATCAGTTTCCAATACACCCCGATTGTTTCTTTACCTTGCCCCCCACTCTCCCCCAACCCCCACCCCTCTCCACCACCCCACTGCTTCCCCCTCCCCCACCCCCCACCCACCCCCCCCAACACCATCCCCTCCCTCCCCACCTCCCCTACGACCCCTCCTCCAACATCATTCCCCCTCCCTTCCTCCCTCACCACCCACCACCATCACTCCCCACCAACTCTAAGCACCTTCAAAAAAAGAAAAACAATCTAACAAACCAGACATTCAGGAAAATGGAAATATATGGTAATAATCAATAATAATAATAATTGATAAAAGTAAGTATAATATATAATAATAATAAATAATAATGAATAAAGTAGTAATAATAATAATAATGATAATTAATAATGATATTAATGAAAATAATGATAATGATAATAATGATAATATATAATGATGATATTAATAAATATAAATAATATAATAGAATAATAATGTAATAATAGTAATAATATGATAATAAATAATAACATAATAATAATAATAATATAATAATATGATAATAATAATAATAATAATAACGATAATAACAATAATAAAAATAACAACATTAATAATTAAATGATGAATGATAATGATAACAATAACAATAAATAATCATAATGATAGTAATGATAATGCTAATAATATATAATAATAACGATAACAATAAATACCAATAACAATAGTGTTAAATAATAATAATGATAATGATAATAATAATAATAATAATAGTGATAATAATAATGATAATAATAATAATAGCGATAATGATAACAATTAGCAAAGATAATGTTGATAATAATATCAATACATAATAATAATAATAATGGTAACAATAATAATGATAACAACAATATTAATGATAATGACAAAAGCGAATCAGGATCTTCACAAAAGATAAATTCGACCACAATCAAGGGGAAGGCGGACAGCCCCCCTACCCCCATCCCATCCACCCACCCACCCACTCCCCCCACCCGCCCCGCCCCGGCCTGGACATCCCGTTCCAAGGAGGCAGCTTCAGAAGGTCATGGTTTCGATCCGCAATTAAAATTCGTCGTAGCGGAACTGACGAGGTGCGCTGGCCAGGGTGCGAGGCGTGTGAGCTGACTAGCCGATGAGCCTCCGCCGCTGACAGGCCGGGGACGCTTGTAGACTCGCGCCTTGTGGAGGCTGGGCTGAGGACGAGGAGGAGGAGGAGGGATAAGGAGGGAATATGAGGGAGATGGAAGGAGAGAGAGAAGGGAGGGGGGGGGGAAGGAAGAGGATGGAGAGAGGGAAAAGGGAGAGAGGGAGAGGAAAGAGGAAAGAGAAGGAGAAGAGAAAATGAAGGAACGAGGGAGGGAAGAGGAAATGGAAAGAGAAGGAGAGTAGAAACGAAGAAAAAAAAAAAGTGAAAGGAAGGGAAGAGAAAGAGGAAGGCAAATCGGACGGGGGAGAGAGAAGGAGAAGGATAGGAGAATCAGGAGGAAATAAGAAAGAAAGGGAATGGAGGATGACGGAAGCAGAAAGAAGGAAGCATGTGGAAAGAAGGAAAATAAAAAGGGAAGGGGAGAGACAAGGGAAGAGGAAGAGATTAGAGAAAGGGAATAGGAAGAGAGATGAACAGGAAATAGAAATGGAAAAAGAGAGGAATAGTAAAATAAAAAGAAATTGAAAGGGGAAGGAAAGAGAGGGAGGAAAGAGAGAGGAAAGGGGAGAGGGAGAAGGAAGGAAGAAAAGAAGAAGGGAAGGAGAAAGAGGAGGAAGAGAAGAGGAAGGGGCGGTGATGAGGGGAGGAAAGGAGAAGGGAAAGGGAGAGAAAAAAGAGACAAGTAGAGGAAGGGGAAAGGGAGAACAAAGGAAGAGAAGAAGAGGAAGGGAAGATGGCAGAGGAAGAGGGAAGAGACGAGGAAAGTCGAGAGAGGCGAGTGGACGAGTGAGGGGAAAGAGAGGGCGATCTCAAGGAGTAAGGAGGAAGGAGTTTATGGTGATGGAGGGATCCTGCGGTGGAGATTCTTAGGGAAAGAGGCTCATGGGCCGAAGGTGTTTGTACCATGACATTATGGATATGGAATTCATGGTAGAGAAAGAGGCCTCTCTTTTCTTTTCCTTTCCGTTTTTTTCTTTTCTTTTCTTTTTTTTTTCTTTTTTTTTTCTCGAGTTTTCGACTGATGGAAGACACCGCGAAGGGAATGGAAGATTTCCCGAGGCCGATTTAGGAGAAGGCGGAGGAGGCGCCACCGTCGGGGAGTATAGATGCCGAACTCTCTCTTAAAGTCTGTGTAGGATTGAACTCTCCTGCTGGTTTCGTTTACGGGGTTAGATTCTTCCTTTTGCGTCGTCCCAAGCACCAATCTCTCCTTTCCCTGCGTGTATAGTAATGAAACTCTCCCTCAATATCGCTGAGAATGTTATCAGTCAAACCATGAACTATAGAACCACCTTTAACTAACATTTATTTGCACTTTTTTCTGTTTTGCGTTTTCAGGGGGGGGGGGTGAAAGGCCTCAAGTGGTATTTTCTTTTCATCAAAAGTTAACGGTTACTTCTATTTTTAATTTCACGAAGGTAGTTGAGTTTCTTATTACAGGGAGATGATTATTTCATATTAGATATATATCCATACTTCAATTTAGATTCGGAAAATTTCACTCATCCTAAAGACATTGCGAAAACCGTATTTTTTTCCTGACAATCAACATACAGACGATGTTTTTCGGTAGCAATGAACTCTATAACACCGCCCTAGATAAAAGGAAAACTTCACAAGATGAGCCAAAGTATAAGAAAATCTACGAAAAGTCTATACCATATTAGCTTGGTTGTAATTAGGATTGCTGTCTTAAGGTCCTCGAAGTCTCCTTGAACATCAATATCATTTCCATCTAATTATCGTTTTCTTCTTCTTCTTCTTCCCCTTGTTCTTTGTCTTGTTATATTTCTGTCTCTTTTATTCGCTTCAAAAGATATATTGATTGAGTTCTTCAGTTGACGCAGGTTTTGATAGGTTCGCTTTATTTTTTTTGTTTGTCTTTTACACTTTTGTTTCTTTCTTTTGATGGGTTTCTCTTTTCTGGTTCCCTTTGGCCATCCCTTCCATCTATTTTCCTTCATCTCTTTTTTTCTTTTGCTTTCTCTTTTTATTTCGTGTTATTTCATGCAAATAATACTAATAGCAACTACGTTTACTACTACTACTACGACTACTACTAGTATTATTACTAATACTAATACCGTTACTAATATTATGGGTATTATCATAACATTTACATTTTACTACCAATACAACAACAACTTCTGCTGCTACTACTACTACTACTATTGTTATTACTAATACAACGACTTTTACAAAAAAAAAAAAAAAAAAAAAAAAAAAACAGGAATTACTACCACTACTACTACTCTACAACATTTGGTAAAATTGCCCTTTCTTATATTACTGTTACTGCTACTGCTGCTACCACTATTGCTTTTATCATTACTAACACTACGACTTTTACAACTACTACTACTACTACTGCTACTTTTAGAAAAACTACCGTTTCTTCAATTATTATTATTACTACTACTACTGTTGCTACATCTATTACCATTATCATTACTAACACTACGGCTTCTACTGCAACTCAAACAATAACAAAACAACAACTAATATCTTTACCAAAACTACAATAGTATGCTATTACCCACAGACAGCAACACACAGCGCTGAACAATCACAAAATGTCCCAGTTTTCCTTGCCATAGTTCGGCATTTCAGGTTTCCCATTTTTACATGGTATAGTCTATAGATTTCAGTTGTCCCTTTTTCGGTTAGAAGTATAGATAGATGGATAGATAGGTAGAGAGAGAAGAGAGATAAGGGAGGAAGGGAGGAAGGAGAATGAGAGAGAAGAGAGAGAGAGAGAGAGAAGAGAGAGAGGAGAGAGAGAGAGAGAGAAAAGAGAAGAGAGAAGAGAGAGAGAGAGAGGAGAGAGAAAAAAAGTAATTAACGAAGGTAAAAAGAGTAACAGGGCTAATAGGTTTCCATGTTCGATAGATACCAAATGCCTTCATCTTATCTGTCATTCTTAGGTACCTTAGGTTCTCTCCCTTTAGGCATGTCTGATAGATGCTACGTATAGTTTTCTGTTTAAAGGTTGATAGATAGATAATATAATTGACTGAAAGATAGATGTAGAATAGATAGAGAGAGAAAAGAGAGAGAAGAGAGGAGAGGAGAGAGAGAGAGAGAGAGAGAGAGAGAGGAGAGGAAGAGAGAGAGAGAGAGAGAGAGGGAGAGAGAGAGAGAGAGAAGAGAGGAGAGGAGAGAGAGAGAGAGAGAGAGAGAGAGAGAGAGAGAGAGAGAGAGAGAAAGAAAGAGAGAGGGAAAGGGAGACAGAGAGACAGACAGGCAGATAGACAGATAGCCAGACGCACATACAGACAGACAGTGATAGAGAGACACTTAAGTTCCTGTATATCTATTAGACACAATCGGGTATTTTTTGCTTTCCCTTCTTTATGTCGTTCTGATCATTTCTGTTTAGAGTTTTCTGACAAAATAAGCAAAGGAAAAAAGTATGAAAGTGACATGCTAATAATACTGTCGTCATAAGAAAAAGACATATATTACCATTCTACCTTATATCTTCCTCTCCATATAAACAGAATACAACAGTAAATAAATGAAAAGAATGAGATAAGATAAATAAATAGATAATAAGATAAAGGAAGAAAGAAGTATTTCAATCATACGAACTTCACGAGGGCGAAGAACAGACGCTAGAAACCTTTTAATTTTACCTGCCATCCCTGGGTACTTCGAGCCGTCCCATCGTTATGGTATGGCCAATAGAACCCAGTTGCCGCTCCTTGACATTGGCAATATTAGTTCATAATGTTACTTTTAGTCTTGCTGGCTCCGAGTTTGGGTCATTAGTCTATTTTCTTTCCTTTTCTTTACTTTGTTGCGTTTTTCCTTACTTTGTTTTACCTTTACTTTTTTTCCATTTTTTCTCTATTTTCTTTGTTTTCTTTACTTTCTTTGACTTTCTTTTTTTATTTTATCATCTTTTTCTTTTCTCTCTTCTTCATCTTCTCTAAATTCATTATCTTCCCTGTGTGTCGCTTCTGTACCTTCTTTTCCCTCTTTCCTCTTTCGTTCTTATTCTTTCATTTCTTCTTTCTTCTTTAACTTTCCTCTTCCTCCTCCTTTTAATTTCTTTCCAGCACTTCACTATCTTTCTGGTCTTTCTCTTCTTTCAATATTCTTCTTTATCCTCTTCTTCTACTTTTTTTTTTCTTCTTAAACTGACTCTCTTTCTCTCTGTTTTTTCTCTTATCTACTTCATTTTGATCCTCGTCTTTCATAGTTTTCTTTTCTTTTTCTTTTTTTATCCTTCTTTTAGTGCTTTTGCTTTTCCCTCTTCCTTGTTATTTTTCTGTTCTTAAATCATCCACTTCTCGGCTTTTGAATTTTCTTTTACTTCATCTCTTCTTCGTTTTCATTCTATTTTTCTTTCATTTCGTCCTCTTCCTTATTTTTTTTTCCTTTTCGTATGTTTCACTTTCTTTCTCCTCTCTCTCTCTCTCTCTCTCTCCTCTCTCTCTCTCTCTCTCTCTCTCTCTCTCTCTCTCTCTCTCTCCTCACTCACTCTCTCTCTCTCTCTCTCTCTCTCTCTCTCTCTCTCTCTCTCTCTCTCTCTCTCTCTCTCTCTCTCTCTCTCTCTCCATCTGTATTACACCCTTCTCCTTCCCTCCCTTTTTATCTATCATCACCAATTCCATCTTTTTTCTCCCTCTCTTCTTCCAAGACAGAATTCCAAGGAGGTAGGAAGAAAGAAAAACCGCATGGACCTCCTCCTCTTCCCCCTCCCCCCTCAGATCTTTCTCCTCTCCTCTGCTTCCCCTTTCCTTGCCTTCTATCCTTTCCACTTCCTCCCTTTTCTATCCCCTCGTCTTCTTCCCTCCCCCTTCTTCCCCTTTTCTTCTCCTCGTTTCTCCATCCTATCGTCCTCCATCCCTTTCCCTTTCTTCTTTGTTACCCTTCCCTTCTATCCTTTTCCCTCCCCTTTTCCCCCCAACCCCTTTGCCCCTCACCCCCACTTCCTTCCCTCTCTCCTATTCGTTTTCTACCCTTTCCCTTCCCCATTTAGCCCCCTTCCCCTCTCCCTCCCTCATATGGTCCCCTTCCACCCTTTCACACTTTCCCCTCTTTCCCTTTCTTTCCCCCGCCCCTTTGCCATTCCCCTTCTCCCACCACGCCCCCCTTTCTTCCCTTTTTCCTATCCCTTTTCTCCCTTTCCCCTTCTTGCCCCTATCCCCTTCCCCTCTCCCCTTCCCCCCTTTCCCACCTTCCCCTCTCTCCCTTTCCACCCTTCCCTTCTCCTCCTTTTCCCCATTCCCACTCTCCCCCTTTCCCTCTTCCCTTCCCTCCATTTCC
>NW_020870007.1:949883-959883 GCF_003789085.1 Penaeus vannamei
CCCACCATCCCCCCATCTGCCCCAACCCCACCATAGTGATCCACTTTCATATAAATAGTGTTTTTAAACCTCATACTCTGAATTTACCTTTCCTCGTCTCTTGGAGCCACGCCTTGACTTCCCCTTGACTTCTCGACGGTATTCTTGACTTCATCTTGCTTCAGGTTGACGATTCTGTTGATTTCATTTTGACTTCGGTGGGGATTTTTTGGCTTCGTTTTAATTTCGCTTGGAGATTCTGTTGAATTCACTTTGATTTCGCTAATGATTCTCTTAATTCCATCTTGATTTCGCAGACCATTCCTTTATCTTGATTTAATTACGCTTGACAGATCTTTCGGTTTCAGCCTGATTTCGCTGATGCTTCTCTTGGCATCATTTTTTTCAATGACGTTTTCCTTGACTCCTAATTCAATGTCACTGTAAATTCTCTTGATATTGCCAAAGAATCTACCGACAATCACCTTGTTCCAAATTTTGATCTTCAAGCGATACCTTTGATTCCAACCTTAATTTTTACCGATGATGACTTTGACTTCGTCTTGACTTCGCCCTTGACTTCACCCTTGACTTCGCTCTTCACTTCGCTCTTCACTTCGCCTTGACTTCGCCTTCGATTCCATGCGTTCCACTCCAAGGGAATTCCGCCAACTCCAACTCGGCTTGTAACTCCAGGATGATCGGTTCCGTTCTGAGCGACGGAGGAACCTCGACCTTATCGTAGAGTGAGATAAAGGCGTTGCTACTTCAGGGAGCATGGCTTATGTTTTGCTGTTGATGAGCGGACAAATATATTTGTTTTGGTGTTTTAAGAAAGAGTGAAAGAAATGGGAAGAGGAGGAAAGTAGATAAAGGAAGAGGAAGAGAGAGTTGGGGGGAGTAGAGGGTTATAGATGAAATATTTAGAGGGAAAAAGAGAGAGGGAGAGAGAGACGAATGGAGAGAGATAATGGGAATCATAAACTATTCATTGTTAAAAATATGCTGGTCTTAAACACGATTTGCGATTGCTGAGGATCGTACAGAGAGAGAAAGGGTGGAGAGGGAGAGGGAGGAAAAGAGAGAGAAAAGATAAAGAGTAAGAGAGTGGGGAAGAGAAAGAGAGAGGGGGATGAGAAAGGAAAAAGGAGGAGGAGAGAGAGAGAAAGGGAAAGGTAAACAGAGAGAGAGAAAGCGGAAGAGAAAGAGAGCAAGGGAAGAGAAAAAAAGAGAGAAGGGGAGAGAATGAGAGAAAGGGAGAAAGGGGAAGAAAAAGTGAAAAAGGGGTAAGAGAAAGAGAGCAAGGGAAGAGAAAAAAAGAGAGAGAAAGGGGAAGAGAATGAGAGAAAGGGGAAAAAGAAAGAAATAGGAAGAGAAAGAGAGCAAGGGTAAGAGAAAGAGAGAGAGAAGGGAAAATAAGAGAGAAAAGGAACAGAAAGAGAGAAAGAGGAAAAGAAAGAGAGAAAGGGAAACCAACAGACAGACAGAAAGAGAGGGGGAGGGGGGTGGAAGAGGAAGGAGGAAGCGAGAGGTAATGGGAATCATAAAATATGCAATGCTACTTAGAAAAAAAGAATGCTAGATTTGGCCTCCGATACCTGATGCTTCTAGATAAAAATTTTCCTCTTCCCTACGGACATTTTGCCATCCATCGCCATGCTCACACTGCGGCCACACGGTCACCAAACACAAGCTTTAAAACACCTAACAGAAATATTTCTTCGTGATCGCATGCGTGTATCCGTCTAGAAAAAAAGTTTTTGGACTGCTACATTAATGAAAGACATATTTGCACGCTCGCCCGGAATAGATTTTAACATTCCTCCTAATTGAATTCCCCGCACTGGACAACATGGCCAAACATTACGCTAAAAACATATTCAAATAAAAGTATCATATTGTATATTTTCTTGTACCATGTCGATTTTTCACAAATGCTTCGCTGTATCATTTTTAACCGAGGAATAAAAGTCTGTTTTTTTTATCGTTGCAGTACGTTGATTTCATTCCCGCCTCATTCCCGCGCATTGTGTCCGCGCGAGCAGTACAGGAAGCGAAGAAATGCAAGTGATTGGGATAACGCATGATAGCTTGCATGACGGAATTCGAAGCACAGGGCAACGGGGATGAATCATGAAGCAAGAACACTCACTACATTAGTGGATTTCTTCTTTTTCTTTTTCTTTTATTCTTCTTCTTCTTCTTCTTCTTCTTCTTTTTCTTCTTCTTTTTCTTCTTCTTCTTCTTCTTCTTTTTCTTCTTCTTTTTCTTTTTATTCTTCTTCTTCATCTTCTTCTTTATCTTAAGACAAAGAGACAAAACGCGCAGTATTAAGCAAGGCACACACTGCGAAATAATAGCGGGGACTTTGGTGCCAAAGTTTGATCGACTTGTCATGAATGGCGCCGTGCGAGTGACAGAGTGAAAGGCGTGATTCGAGTGTCCTAAATGTTTCCTCTGGAGAGCCAACGGGAGAGGCACACTATATCTCTGGCACAAGGACTGCATGGGGAAGCAAGGCTGGGATGGAGGGCGAGTGACATGATGTGAGGCTTAAAGCGCAGTGAAAATAGATGGGTGTGACGTCAAGCTCACGTGACTGTAAGATGTGAAGAATAGGCTGATGAGAAATGGGAAGAGAATGGGTAATAGGTCAGTGTATTGCGGCTGGCGTGAGTGGCTACGATTGGGTTTAGACGTAAATGGAACAAACATAAGACATAAAAATGATTGTAAAAAAAACGATAAATAAATAAATATATAAAAAATACTAATCTATTATGCAGGATACTTAATGTAACCGTTTGAAAATCACAAGATTTCATTTGATGAGCAAATTCAGTTATATTTCTAAACTGTTGCCTCATCTTTCCAATTAAGCTGCTTAAATATATCATAAAACTTTTTTGCTATTATTGTGCCATTACAGAACTGTTTTACTCCTCATTTAACAAGTGTAGTATGTAAAAGATAGTTTATCAAATATTTCAGAAAATCATACAGGATGAAACAACCGCATGAATCGACAATGTTTACGCGAGCGCCTGCATAACTGGGAGTTTATTAATGTTAAGTGACATGATTTAGTCTGCGTGAGTGAGTGCCAGAGCCAAGTGGCCGAGCGAGAGACAACGACAAGCCGCTAGGAAATATGGCAACAAGATGGCGGACTCCATCATGCCGGCACTAACTTGCAGCATTCAATTAGGAGATTAATCTTGGCCGTGTTCTTGGGCCAACTTTGTCCTCTTGGCGGGGCTTTCACCACGTCTCCAGCTGCCAAAAAGGTTGTACTGTTCCTTCGCTGGCCTTGTCGAGTTCATTCCTCTCAGCCTCTTGCACGGTCGTCTCCCTTTTTGAACTTTTGAACTTCTTATGGGGCTGCCGCATCACAGATGACCTGAGTGAAAAGATACAAAGATGATTTTTTTTCTGGAAATATTTCTGTTAGAGGGATAAGGTATTCATCAGGTTCAAAGCTCATTTTTGTACATTTGAACTTATTTTGGAGATATACACAGCAATATTACAGGCCCACATTACAACTTCTGTTAACAAAGGAATACATGCGGATAGTTTCTTGTTTGCGAAATATATAGAAACAGGCGTAGTGCTTCCAGTCTCAGAAAAGGGAAAACTGGCAACTCACCCGGATTCTGGAGTATCTGATTCGCTTTTTTCTTCCTCTTCTTCTCAGCTGAGACCTAATACTTGTGTTTACATATGTCTGGGAATGTGAAAACTTACAATATAGTTAGTGATTTACATTTTTTTAAAGAGATTTGGCGAATTATAGCAATCCAGAGGCTAGTTTGAGTTGCCACTTTTTCCCTTTCCTGAGATTGGAGAGAATACAGGTGATATCGCAGGTAATGTTAACAAACTAATCTATAGTTCCCCAATATAACTTTTTATATGATTACTGAACGTTGTAGAGGAGATAAAGTGATTCCCAGGCATGATATATAGTGCACGAGGATCTTTAATGCAAAAATAAGACGAAATTACCGAATCATACACCTTTTGCAGCTGTGGCGTGTGTAAGATGTATTAAGGATGACTAGATCGCATAGATCATTATGTCGTATTGACATGAATATTCATCGGAATTAATGACTTAATGGTGTTAGGTGTATGTATCTTGTCATGGTGAACAGCTACAAGGATAAATTTAGATAAGATAACTTACGGACAATGTATGCAAAAAAGGCCAATTATATGCTGAAACTAAAAACATGCTAATTAACATACCACAATAATTTAATAAGATATATTAACTGCGTGACAAAACAATAGTATAGACTCACAGTGTAACTATCAACAAATAACGATGTTTATTATCAATTATATCTTTATCTTTCTTTTTCTCTTTCGTTCAATTTCCGTCTCCCTTCTCTTCTATCTCTCTCTCTCTCTCTCTCTCTCTCTCTCTCTCTCTATCTATCTATCTATCTATCTATCTATCTATCTATCTATCTATCTATCTATCTATCTATATAACATAGGAAATGAGGAACTGCATTTGATATCCTGAAATACTGAAAAAGATTTTTTCACTACTGAAAAAAGACTAAACCACTGCTGAAATTGCCTCGACTTGATTCTGAAACCATACAGACTTAGTGTTATATGAGCGTGATGGAGCGAGCTGGAAATGAGATAAGACACGCTGTTGGTAATAAAAGCCAATATAGTAATTAATGAGGTCGTGTTATGTGAGAGAAGTTCACGTTATATTACATTACACCAGGTCATCATGAATATTCACTGGTTCTTCAGTGTATTTTTTTCTTTCTTATGTTTTGCTATCATATTCTTAGATTTCTGTCCGTGATGAAAATTATCGTAATTTTATGAAAAAAATAAATAAATAAACGTGCGACAAGTGCTCACATCGAACAATGCGTACCATACCTTCATGCTTAGCTCAGGTCAAGGAGGAGCGAGAATGAATAATTATTCAACAATACAAAACCTCTTTTCGACATTATACATTCCCATTCATATCATCTCTACCTTTGCTCCGAAGAATTCTGCCGAAGATCAAAGCCATGAGAGACCTGCACTGCAAAGGCGGCGATTAGCGTGTTGTCCGTCTCAGAGCCAGGCGAGGGACAAGAATATTCAATTAACTCGGCAAAGCTAATTACCCTTCCTCCATTACGGTATCTTTAAGACATCTCTATTTGCTCCTTCCCTCGCCTGGCTTACGGCGTCGTTTTATTACTCCTCCTCTGATCTCCTTTCCCTCTTGTCTCTGCGCGGAGGAGGGGAGAGAAGGAGTGTACATGGTGTGTGGGCGCATGTGTCTATATGTATGTGTGTTGGTGTGTGTGCGATAATATATATATATATATATATATATATATATATATATATAATATATATATATATATATATATATATATATATATACGTATATATTTATATATGTATATATATATATATATATATATATATATATTATATATATATATATATATAATATATATATATATATATATATATAATATATATATATATATATATGTATGTATGTATGTATATATGTGCCATGCTATGTATAGATATATATTTATTTATATATATGTATATGCTTGTATATAGAAAAATACGTAACAGGAGGTTGTTTGGATTACCCTGTTGTTGTCTCCTCCGTCATTACTGAAGGCACGTGAGTGGGAATGTTAATGCCCCGTGAGTCAGGTCGCCTCACTTGTCCGAAATGCTGAATTTGCACCGTTGGATGTTCGGATGCGGACGTACGGATGACGGTGCTTGGGTAAGGGTGTCTGGATGAGGGAGATCGGATTGTTTGCAAATAGATAGGATGCTGGGAAGAGGTTTTCTAATAGCGAATAAAAAAATCTGGGTATGGACGTTTGGTTACAGGATACAGGTATGTGGATATGGATGTTTAGAAATAGCCGTCTGGATGAAGGCTTTCAGACACGGCTGTTTGGATACGACGGTCGGATGCAAGTGTTTGGATACAGATATATATGCTCGAATAGGGTTGTTTTGATGCAATTATTCAGATGTTCAGATGTAGATGTTCGGATGAATGAGGAGTCGAGCGGCGGCCTCACACATAATGCAACAGGCTGATAAACATAGCCAAGGCAAGAAGGCCGCTGAAAAAGGAGGAAAGAGAGATTGGACGAAAAATGCAAGTGCAGCGGCTTTGTTGCAATATTCTTTTTAATGTATTATTCACGGAAGGGACTTGTTGGTCGAGTGATATCAGACTTTGAGGCTTTATTAGGTTTAATAAGTCAGCGCAATATGACTCCTGCAGCCAAAGCAATGCTGATAGTCTCCCCTGAAGTTCCCGGAGAATGCAGTCGGGTGTGCATGCGCGCGCCTTTCTCTTGCAGATTGTGCTTGCACCCGCACATCCCACATGCAAATACAGAGGCACGTACGCGTGTGTGTGTGTGTGTGTGTGTGTGTGTGTGGTGTGATGTGTGTGTGTGTGTGTGTGTGTGTGTGTGTGTGTGTGTGCGATATGCATGTATGTTTGTATATATGTATATATATTTATATATATACATATACTTATGTATATGTAAATGTATATGAATGTATCGATATATATACATACCAACTTAGTTACACAACCCACTAAAAAGGAATGTGCAACTAGGAGCTATCTAGCTTCCATAGGCATTACCTATCTACACACACATGAGTAAGGATAGCGAAGCTCTACACTCACTCCCCGTGGGCACTCGGGAGAAGTTCATAGAGCAGTTCAAATCCAAAGTCATTACTACTGAGGTGTATCTATGAAAGATGGAATAATGCATTACCGCATTGATATAATAAAAAAAAAATTACACCTCTCCAACCAGGATTCGAACCTGTGTCTTTGCAGGCTCTCCCTTGTGTACAATTCCAAGTATGAGTAAATAGATAATGTCTATGGAAGGTAGATAGCCTAGTTCCACACCTTTTTAATGGGTCGCGTAGCTCAGTTCGCATGAGCGTCTGCCTTGGTTATCTGTCTGCAAAGACCCAGGTTCGAATCCTGGCCGGAGAGGGTAAGATATTTATTCACATTTATATCTATTTATGTATGTATGTGTGTGTGTGAGAGAGTGTGTACATACACACACACACACACACACACACACACATATATATAATATATATATATATATATATATATATATATATAATATATATATATATATATATATATTATATATATATATATATATATTATATATATGTATGTATGTATGTATGTATGTATATATATTATATATATATATATATATATATATATATATATATATATATATATATATATATATATATATATATATATATATATATATGTATATATATATTATATATATATATATATATATATATATAATATATATATATATATATATATATATATATATATATATATATATATATATATATATATATATATATGCTCTCGGCGAAGCATCCCTGAGAGAAAGAGCGCGACCACCGCACAGCGAGCCACTGCAGGCCGGCCACGTACCATAACTTCTACTCGGTTTTCCTTAATTACGCCACGTCCATCAGCCTCCTGAGTCTCGCCTCCCACGTCTTCCTTAACCGTTCCGTCCCTCCGCGATGCCATTTACATCTCGAGACAAAGTCAGTGGACAGGTAATTCGTTTCATTAAGACAGTGGGTGTGTGTGTGTGTGCGTGTTTGTGTGTGTGTGTGTGTGTGTGTGTGTTGTGTGTGTGTTTGTGTGGTGTGTGTGTGTGTGTGTTTGTGTGTGTGTGTGTGTGTGATCAGAGTGTTTATTCTGACTAAATGAACAGATACGCAGACATAATTAGAATTTACAACAATAGTTTTGAATATAAAAATCATGACACTGCAAGCCGATCATTTTTAACCGTTAGAATATTCGTTGAAACAGCCAATTAAAGATGGACATCAATGCGCCATTGTTGCTTTAAAAAATAAATATTCAAAGCCCATAGAGAAAATCATAAATATCACACCCATGTTAAATATTCATCTGAACTCATGCGTAAAATGAAAATAAATTGTGTGTGCATTTTTCACCCCTCGCCATGTGTGTTATTATTCACATATTGATACGAATTTACATGTATCTTGGATGTAGTGATATTCAGCAGTTTTACAATAGGTTTTAATGGTTCTCCAACCTCGTGTCGCCGCGAAAAATCCCACTGAGAAACTTTTTCCACCTCGTAACTGAGATATTTGCATGATACTAGAGTTCTTTCGGCTTTCTGATACAAGTTTAAACCGCGATTTTATGAGTGCAGAGCCACTAAACCAGACTTAACCTTTATGCCGCAGCTGTCGAGCCTTGCATGACTTTGCGGGCGGGAGCGAATTTTCGGGGCTTGCGAAGCTGCGCCGCCATTTTTCTTTCCCCGTGTTATTACCTGCGCCCGAGGAGGAGGTTGTGTTTTCGTCCGCGGTTGTTTGTTCATTGGTGCGTTTTTTTTGGCTCAGGGGTTTCCTGGTTGGTCTCGAGGTTTGGTCGTTAGCAGGACTGTGCAAAAAGCTTCAGGTGGTTTGTGATGAGCTTTTATGGGCGAGTTGGACATGGTCTAAGCACCAGCTGATTACACTTTACTATAATGCGATCCACAGTGGGAAATGGACCAGCTAGGTTATCTCTATTCCTTCGCAGACATGTATTGCCATACAGGAATTTTGGGTTTTGGTTAAAGATATCTGAAGAGAGTAGCTTCTGCACTTCTGTCAGCTATTAAATCTACGCATGCGAACATATACTTTCACAGCCGATATTTCGAGGGTTGCCCGCTGTTCATAGTAACTTAAAATCTATAAGAAATATCAATGGTATTTAATGTAATCAGGGACGACGATCGCACTAATACGATGAATTCATATTGCATTCTCAACCGCATTACAAGTGCAGTTTTAAGTAATGACAGCAAATGCTTTAAATGCTGTTGTCGTTTTTCGTATTACCTTTTATGCATGGTATCGTTTATCATTTATTGCATGCGGTATGCACAAAGAACTTCATAATAGACACAGTTACTATTATATCATACAATTATCAATTTATTATTATATGATAATTTGCCGACCGTTGATATATGTACATAAACATACATCGAGCGAACGTGTGTATGAAAGGGAGGGATGGTATCTGATGGAGTGGGGTAATGTAGCCGCTTAATTGTGCACTAACAGAGAGTACTTATCTAGCAATCAGCGCGAACTTTAAACGGGGTACCAAAAATTAGATCAAACATATGATATACAGTATCAGCTGGTGAGCATAGGATTCCCCAGCCCGTTTAGTTGCGCAAAATCCCCCTATGGCGCTGGGCGTTGTGTTGAAAAGATGCGGTAATGAATGGCTATAGCATAGATTAACTCTTTATGTCTTTGTTTGTTCTATTTCAGTCAGATCTGCAACTTGCGAAAAAGTGCTTCTGATAATACCAATGCCATTAGAGAAAGTGCCAGCATCAGGGGAGGTAGTTTGTAGTAATAATACCATTAGGTAATATTGGTAATAGTATTTGCCTTAACAGCAGCACTGCCAATGATTGAAGCAGAACTGTGGGAGTGACAGCAGTAGTCGTACTAGTGGTAGTAGCAGATGCAAGAGAGAACTGGAGGTAGTGGTGCTTCCATCTGTAGTTGTTTTTAGCTGTAGAGGTAGTGTAGGCACGAATAACAGCAGTATTACCTTCAGTGATGTTTGTAAAGTAGTAATAGAATTTATAGAAATAGAATTGATGTATCTAGCAGTAGTGTTAGTGGATAGTTATCATTGAAACGTCCTTGTTATTATTATCACTATAATCAATAATTGTAAATTGTAGTATCGTTTTTATGGTCAGGATCGTTATCGTTAGCATTACCAGTATTATAACTTTGCTTAACTTCATAACTTTTTTATACTCCTTATTATCAATATTATCGTGTGCGCCATTACCTTTAGTATGTTAATGTTCTTATTTTTATTATCACCATTATCATCATCATCATCATCTTCATCATCATT
>NW_020870007.1:964883-974883 GCF_003789085.1 Penaeus vannamei
TTATATGTAATATGTAATAATATATATATATATAATATATTATATATTATATATATATAATATATATATATATATTATAATCTTATATAATATATTATAACATCATGTACTATATATAATATATAACATATGTATAACCGTATATATATACATAATCCTATTATACTTATATATCTATATACTAATATATATAACTATACACTATTATAGTAGTATATGTTTAAAAAAAAATTTATTAATATCATATATATATTATATATATATATTATATTATTATATATAATATATAATTATATGTATATGACTATATATATATGATATACCATCAACCATACGGCTCCTCATATATTCACTATATCATATAGTATCAGATATTACCACTAGTAATATACTAATATGCCTCATTATCATGTAATGATAATAAATAGCATAATAAATTACTAATACATATGCTACATACTATACTTATATATATTTATATCATAATATATATATACTATGATAATATCACTATATATAGTATACCTACTATTAGCTATATATATATAATATATACTAAAGTATATATATATATATATAGTATATGTGTGTTGTAATATATATAACCTTATATATACTATATATATATAGTAATTTACTCTAAGATATAGTATAGGCTATAATCTCACTATATTATACATATGATAATATAAGTATTATAATATCTCTTTCCGCTTTATCATTTATACATATATGTGTGACTAATATTATATATAGTATAGTATATTCTATATAATATATTACTTTATATATATTCATATTACTATTTATTTTGCTTATATATAATATTTATATATTTATTTAATTATTATATTTTATATATATTTTATATTATTATTATTATCTCTTACTTATTATATTATTAGTTTGTATGCATATTTATGTTTGTTGGTAATATTTATTCATTATTTTATCTATATTTTTATTTATATTATTATGTGGATTTAGTCTTATAGTATATATTTCACTTATATATTGTCTTATTTCTTATATTATAATCTTATATTTAGTTATGTCTTATTATTTATTTATTTTTTATTATATATCATTTTATATTATTTTTATTATTTTATTTCATGTTACGTTTCACACCCACTATTGTTCTTTCTGATGTTGTTTTGAAAAAGTTCGTTACCTTGAGAGCCCGCCGGCGCCTCCGGGCAGGGCGGGGCAGCGGCCTCGTCCCGCGGTCTTCGGGGCAGAACAAGTGTCATGGCCGCTGGTCGCTAACGGCGTCTCTCCGTCGCCCTCCCTGGCCTTTCATTTTCCTTTATTGCTGAGTTTTAAATGAGTTTTCTGAAAGGCCAACGATAAAGTCGCTTTTAACAGGTTCTCCTACCATATTAAGCCCAAATGTTTTCTTCACCTCTTTTTCGCACATTTCGCAGACATGTGTACTGCACACATACACACGTGTATATCTCTCAAGAATATGTACTTGCACACGTACATACATATTGTACGTGCTTTATATATGTATGTCATATATGTTTAATGCAGGCACTACATTCTCATGCTATTTAAGCATTATGCTTTATGGATCTAATATATATACTAGTATCAGGTTGGTATCATGGAGGCTTATTCATAAATATATATGTATTCATACTAGCCATCCAGCCTACACATAATACATGCATTATATTCATTCATAACACACACACACGCACACACATACACAACACACACACACACACACCACAAACACACTACACACTACACCACACCACAACACACACTATATATATATATATTATATATATTATATATTATATTTATATATATTATATATATATGTATATATATTATATATTATATTATTATTATTATATATATATATATATTATATATATAATATATATTATATATATATATGTTATTATATTATATATTATATATTAGTATATTATATATATATATATATATATATATATATATATATATATTTATATATTTATATATTATTTATATATATATATTTTTATATATTATTATTATTATATATTATATATATATATATTATATATATATATATATATGTAATTAATATATATATTTATTATATATTATATTTTTATATATATATATATATATATATAATATTATAGTATGTTGTGTGTATTATATTATGTTTATTATATATATTAATAATATATAATTATTATATATTTATATTTCTTATTTATTTTACTATTATAATTTATATTATTTATTGTTATATATAGTATTATTAATGGTTTTATTTTTATATATTTTAATTTATATGTTATATTTATATATTATTTTTTATATATATATATTATTTATTTTATTTTATATTTATTATATATATTTTATTTATTATTTATATTTTTATATTTATATTTATTTATTTATTTATTTCCTTTTTTTACATGCATTATCAATACTCTTTGAAAAGACACACTTGCACACGGGTCGGTTTCTCAGCTGTGTACATTGCTTTCAATAATTTACTTCCAGGATCTTGGAGTATGACTCATTCCGGCCCGTGGTTGACCTTTTCTTTTGTTCTTTGTCTTTTCTGTTTCTTCCTTTTCGCTTTTCTTTTGTTTTGTTTTATCACTGTTTTCTTTATTTTTCTCTCTCTTTCCTTTCATTCTTTCCTTTTCTCTTTCGTGTTTGTTTCCTTTTCTATTTTCTATTTTCTTTTTTCTTTTTCTCCTTTTCCTTTTCCCATTTTCGTTTTTTTCTTTTTCGCTTCACATCTCTTTTATTATATTTTTCTCTTTTTCATTCTTTTTTTCACTTCATTTGCCTTCTCAATCTTTATTTCTTTTATTTTTCTCTTCCCTTTCTCTTCTTTTCCTTCTGCTTCTTCGTCTTCTTGTTATTGTTTCAGTACGTCTTCTTTTTCCTACTCTTATTCTTCTTAGTCAAATTTCTTCTTTTCCTCCTTTTCCTCTTTCTTTCTCCTTCTTCTCTTTCTTATTCTTTCTTTTCTTTCTCCTTTCTATTCTTCTATTATTATTTCTTCCTCCTCCTACACTTTTTTTTCTCTTCTCCTCCTTCTTATCTTCTCCTTCTTCTACTCCTTCTCTTCTCTCTCCTTCTCTTCCTCCTTCTTCTTCTTCTTCTTTTTCTTCTCTCTTCTTCACTTCTTCTCCTCCTCCTCTCTTCTTTCTTCTTTCTTATTATTATTTCCTCCTCCTTCCTTCCTTCTCTTCTTTTCTTTCTCATCCACTTTCCTTTCTCCCTTTCTTGTGACTACGTGTCCTAGTAATCCTCTCTATCTTTCCTTCCCTATTTCCTATTCTAATCCACCTTTTTCTCTTATTCCTTTTCTCTATTTTTTTTTTTTTTTTTTGTCTTCTCTTGTTACAGCATTATCACTTGTTATTCCATCCCCCGTCTTTCGCCATTATCCGGCCATTCTGCATCCTCATGACTATCCTCATTTCGCCATCCTCATTACACCCCCCCCTCCACCCCCCCCAATTCTTCACCCTCAACCCCCACCCACTCAAAAAAAAGGAAGAAAAAAAAGGAAAAAAGGTTTTAACCTCACCTCCTACTCCTCCATGTTCAGGAAAGTCTAGAAAATTCTGCAACTTTAATTGGATTATCCGCATCAGGGTCCTTACATATTCATGAACCATACATTCTCTTAATTAACTTAAAGCAACTCCATAGTTAGTTTTACCTTCCGACCTTCCACTCTGGGTCATGGTGGCTAAGAGCTGAAGGGAGGGGGGGAAAGGGGGATGGGAGTTGAAGTTGGGGGGGGTGAGGGAAGGGGGAGAGGGATTTGAAGGTGGGGGGCTGAGGGAAGGGGGATGGGAGTTGAAGGTGTGGGGGTGGGGCTGGGGAAGGGGGAGGGGGAGGGGGGAGAGCTGAGGAAGGGAGGGGAACTAAGGGAGGGGGGTTGAGACCTGGGGGTGGGGGTGGGTAGAGGGGCTGAAATCTGGGGGAGGGCTAGGGGAAGGGGGTGAGGAACGAGGACAGGGGGAGGGGGGCTGAGAGCAAGGGAGGTAGTGGGGATGAACACTTAAGGAACCGGGGTGGGGCTGAAAGCTGGGAGGGGGGGAGAGGGGGCTGGGGAGGAGGGAGTGGGTGCTGACAACTAAGGGCTGAGGGGGGGGAATGGGGACTAAGCCTAAGGAGGGGGGGGGGGCTGTGAGCAAAGATTGGGCGGGGAGAGGGGATAAGGGAGAAGAGGAAATGGGGAGGAAAACTATGAAAGGAAAATATCTAGAGAGAAAAAAAATTCTTTCCCTTGATTTTATATACATTTTTCTCTCTCTCTCCCTCATTTCTTCAGTTTCATTATTTCTTCTGTGTCTTCAGTATTATTCTGTCTTCTAGAAATCGTATAGCAAGACTCAGATACGTTATTTTTATTACAATTCAGAATGAAGTTGGTCCCAATGTTTAGTTGTCATTATAGTACAGCGGTAGCGTTCTCGTCTTGCAATCCCGCTGACCCGCGTCCAATCCCGCGCTCTGCCAGTGGATGGCAACCCCGGTCATTCCTTGCACACAATGGTAATTTATTAACAAACAAACAGACATGTTACAGTAAAGAATATCCAAACAAATGAAATTGAGTTAAATTATTATTACAGTGTATATCACATGTTCTCGTATAGTACCCTTAGAAATACCATATATTGTTTTCACTCAAAGTTTACACCATATCTACCCCTGTAATTTCGTTAAAGTTGTAAAAGAGGAACTTGTTGGTTGTTAACAAACTTGTTACAGTAAGAATATCCAAACAGTTAATTATTTGTATCACATGTTCTCGTATAGTATAGGTTTTCACTCAGACCGTTCGATTTTCACACACCATATCTACCCCTGTAATTTCGTTAAAGTTGTAATAGAGGAACGTGTCTGATGTAAGAATAGATATATGAATGAATAGATGGATAGATTAATTTATGCATAATAAGCAGTAAATGCGTAGATTAATAAGAGAATAAGGAAAAAGTAATGAAGAAGAAAAAGAAGTAGAAGAAAAAAGTGATCTATATATATATATATATATATATATATATATATATATATATATATATATATATATATATATATATATATATATATATAAGTCCCTAAAAGAAGAGAGGAAAGAAAAGCGGGGTCAGCGTATCTGCAGGTAATTGTCCAATGGTTCGTACATTGAATAAGCGGACGAGCGGAGAGTGATAGCGCGAGAGGGGAAGCGCCAGGGTGTTGCTGTAAGGGGAAGGGACAGGGAAGAGTTAAGAGGGAAGGGGAAATAGAAGGGGGAAGAGAGGGAAGAGAGGGAGAGAGGGAGAAGGAAGAAAGAGGGGGATGAGAGGGAAAGAGGGAGAGAGGGAAGAAGGGAGAAAGAGGGGGAGGGATAGGTAGGTTTCTTTCTTTTATACCTTCTCAGTGTCAATTTTTTGTTCTATTCTTTTTTCTACGTAATCTTTTTCCTCTTCACCTCCTTTCCTTTTTTTCTTATTTTACTTCTTCTTCTTCTAATCATTATTCCACTTCGTCTCCTTCTTTGCCTTATCCTTATTCATTTCGTTCAAATTCTCCTTCCTCCTTTTCTTCCTCGTTTTATTATTTAAGGGGATTTAAGGGAGGCGCAAGGTTGGGAAAAAGGTAGGAATTAGTAAAGGGAGAAAGATAAATGGTGGATTGGGAGAGGAAGACGAAGAGAGGAGAAGAAGAAAGGGAAGTCAAGGTAGGAGAATATGTGATAAACGGGTAGGTATAGACAGATAGAGAGATAGAAATGCCTGATTGGGAAATAATGAGAGGAAGAGAGGGAGAAGGAAGAGAGAATGAAGAGGGAAGAAAGAAGGAGGGGTAGGGAGGATGCTAAAAGGGAAGCCTCACAGAGGGGAAGTTAAGGGAAGCGAATGGATTGGGAAACAGATGGATAAACAAATAGATTAAAGAGAAATAGATTAGAGGGATAGAAATGATTGGGGAAAATAGGAGAGAGGGAGATGGAAAAAAGAGGAGGGGGGACTAGGTAGGAGTTAAGAAGGAGGACTAACAGGGGAGGAAGAGAAAATAAGGGGAGAGGAAAAAGGGGAGAAACAGTGCATGGATAGATGTAGAGACAGAAGGGCTTGGTTTGCCTGCAATGGGAAAGAGGGAGAAGAAGAAGGAAGAGAGAAAGAGGAGGATGGAAGGCAATACACAAGGGAAGGGAAGAGGAGGGGGCGCACTCTTCCTGAAGGATGTACGCTTTTCAGGCCAGGAGGACGCGAGGGCTGGGCAGGGACGGCGAGGGGGAGAGGGTTCCGAAGTAGGTCCATCCCCCCCCTCCTCCCCCCCCATCCCTTCCTATTCCACCTCCAACAGCATACCTCCCACCCTTCCCTTCCTCTCCCTTTCTCTCCCTTCCTCCTCCTCCACCCTCCCCCTTCCTCCTTCCTCTTCCTCCCCTTTCCTCTTCCATCTCTGACAGTTTCTCCTTCCACTATTCCTCCTTTTCACTTCCTTCACCCATCTCCACCCCACCCTCTTATCTCCCTCCTCCCCCCCCATCCCCCCATCCCTCTCATCCCCCTCCCTACCTCCCTTTCTCCCTCTTCCTCCCTACCCTCCCCCTCTCCCCCCATCCCCCTCATCCACCTCCTCCTCCCTCCTCCACCTTCTCCCCCTCCCAACCCTCTCATCCCCACCCTCCTCCCTTCCTCCACCATCTCCTCCCCTCTCCTTCCCTCATCCCTCCATCCCCCTGTCTCCCACCCTCCTTCCTTCCTCCACCTATCTCCTCCTCACCTCCCCACCTTCCTCCCTTCCTTTCCCCTCACCCTTCCTCCCTCCCTTCCTCCACCCATCTCCCTCATCCCTCACCCTCCTCCTTCCTCCACCTATCTCCTCCTCCCCCCCCTTCCTCCCCCTCATCCCTCCCCATCCTCCTCACCCTCCTCCCTTCTCCACCTATCTCCTCCCTCCTCCCCCCCTCTCCTTCCCCCTCATCCCCCCCTTCCCCCCCTACCCTCCTTCTCCTCTGCATTTCCTTCTGTGTCTTTTCGTCGGCGGATTCTTTTGGTGCTTGTAATCCTGCCTGAGACCGCCTTCCTCCCGCTCTCCCCTGTGAGTTGAATTACGGAAAAGTTGCTGCGTTTCTGCTTTATATAAAAGCTCTATTTTCTGCAGAGCTTCGCGATATTACAATTCTTGAAAATCGCATGCTCGAAAATAAAGAAATTATATTCGGGAGAGAGAGAAAGAGAAAGAGAAAAAGAAGAAGGAAAAAAAATTGGTAGGGAGATTGCTCGACCGTCCATTATGAAATCCATTTAACAGAAAAACAAAGAAAAAGATATAAGAAGTTGCTGATTTTTTTTTTTTTTTTTTTTTTTTAATTCTGAGTTTCTTTATTTTTCCTTCTTTTTGTTCACGGATATACCTCTCTCTCTCTCTCTCTTTCACTCTCTCTTCCTCCTCAGTCCATCAATATCTCTTTCTTTTTAACTTCTCTCTCTCTCTCTCTTCTTTTTTTTTTTTTTTTTTTTTTTTTTTTTACTTTGATTTATTTATTTTGTTTTATTTTTTATATATACATTGCTCAGTCAGGAGTTTCAGTAGGACTACTGAGAACTATCTTTGACATGTACATTCACTAATTGAAACTAAGACATCCCAAATACCCAAATACGCATACACGTATATACATTCTACAAATCTTTTTACATTTTATGGTTGTTTAATCCAAGCATTTACAGCAGACTTAAAGGTGTGTAATGAGGTGGTGCGGTGAAGCTGAGTCTGCTGTACTAGGTGGTTCCACATTCGTGTGTAGCGCGGGAGGAAGGAGCGGAGGAAGGTTTCCGTCCTGGCGAAAGGGACGACGAGTTGGTCATCCCCGGTGGCGGCAACGCGGGTGGCGTGGCCGTGTGGTTGAGACCAGGGCTGGCGGAGTGCAGTCAGGTGCGGGGCGCTCTGCTTGTGAGTCTTGTAGATGACACACAGACCTGCCACATCACGACGTTGCTGTAGGGGCTGCATGAGGGGAGACGATTGGTCTGGCGGGGCCTTCAAACATATCAAGCGTTGTGCCCTTTGCTGAATCTTGTCAAGAAGGCCTAAATATGAAGGGGGGCAGGATGACCAGGTGAGAGGGGCATACTCCATGAGGGAGCGGACTTGAGCTGCATATAAGGTGTAGATTCCCTGGGAATCGAGGAGATGTGCTATCCGCCGGACACAATTAAGTTTCCAGGCGGCTTTCCTGGCTATGGTCTTGACGTGGCCAGTGAAGGTCAGGGCGCTGTTCATTTCCACGCCCAGTATGGAGATGGAAGCCTGCAGGGGCAGCGCCCTCCCATCAAGCAAAATAGTAGGGATGGGAGTGTCAAGGGGACTGTGTCTTCGGGAGACCAGCATTACCTGCGTCTTCTCGGGAGCGAGATCCACTTGCCATCGGCGCCCCCATACGATGATGGTTTGTAGGACCTGGTTGATATGTGCGACTGTCGCGCGGTGGTCACTACTGTCACAGGGGAATGTCAGGGTGCAGTCATCGGCGTATGCATATGCCTCTGGAATGAGCTGCAGCAAATCGTTAAAAAGACATTCCAGAGGAGAGGGCCGAGAACACTACCCTGTGGTACACTGGCATGGATGGAATGTTCGTCAGATGTTTGCCCGTTCATGACCACTCTGAGGAATCTGCCCTGCAGGTAGTCTTGGAGCAGGTGGAGCAGATGACCGCGGATACCCAAGCTGTTTAGCTTGGTGATGAGGCCGCGATGCCAAACCCTGTCAAATGCTCCCGCTATGTCGAGAGCAATGATGAAGGTGTCCTTTCCTTGGTCTAGGGACTTTTGCCAGGTGGTGGATAACTGAAGTAGCAGGTCTGCTGCTGACCTGTTCGTTCGGAAGCCAAACTGTTTGTTATTGAGGAGCTGGTGTGAGGTAAGAAAGTATGATATTTTGTCTGCTATGATGGCTTCAAGTATTTTACCAAGAACTGAGAGAAGAGAGATAGGCCTATAGTTCTTGGGATCAGTCCTCTTTCCCTTTTTATGGATTGCCACTACTCTGGCGCCTTTCCAGAGGGTGGGCCACACTCCAGTGGTGATGCATTGCTGGAAAATGGTGGTAAGGGGCGTTGCCAGCTGAGAGGCACAGCGCTTAAGAATATGAGGGCTTATATTGTCTGGGCCCAATGCCTTGTTAGTGGCAACTTGTGACATACGTTGCCGCACTTCCTTGGTAGTGATAGTGAAAATAGAAGTGCTCGCATTTGTGAGGGCTGGCACATATGGAGTCGGGCGCTCAGGGTCGGGTACTGACATCTTTTTGGAGAAAAAGGATGCGAGTATCTCAGCCTTGTCTTTATTTTTGGTGGCCACTGTACCATCAGGCTTTTGTAGTGGTGGTACATCATCATCTGGTGCCAGGCCTTGATGCTGCTTGAGTGTGGTCCACCAGGTCTTGCTACCCACTGAACGACCGCTGAGTTTGGCTTTAAGATCTTCTTGCCAGCGTCGTTGAGCCCATTGCTGAACTTGTCGCATGGCTGCACAAGCGCGTCTATAGCGTTCCTTGTTAGCGTGGGTAGAAGAGCGTGAGTAGAGTCGCCAGGCACGACTCTTTTCATCAGCTGCCATTCTACACTGGTAGCCAAACCAGGGCTGGTCGAGGGGCTTGACAGTGTAGGAGTGGCAGGGGACGTATTGCTCTTGGTGCTTGAGTAGAGTGTGTGTGAAAGTGTGAACTTGATTATTGACGTCTCCTACGAGGATGCTATTCCAGGGCTCTTGTTGTAGTGCGTTGCAGAGACCATTCCAGTCTGCTTTGCCCCACAGCCAGTTAGTGCGTGTGACGGCAGCATCCCTCTGGGGTGTGATCTGAATCAAAGTCAGAATAGCCATGTGATCTGACGATCCCACGGCACTGAGTGGAGAGCAGGTGACGACGCTGTCCGGCAGGTCACTGACGACAGGATCAAGAGATGAGCCGGAAATGTGGGTGGGAAAATCAACGTGATTGAAGAGGCCAT
>NW_020870007.1:979883-992383 GCF_003789085.1 Penaeus vannamei
GAGGCTTCCTCCAGTCCCGGCGAAGCTCCTCCGAGGCTTTCCAGCGAGGCTTCCTCCAGTCCGGCTCCTCGAGGCTTCCTCCAGACTCCAGCTCCTCCGAGGCTCCAGTCCTCCTCCGAGGCTTCCTCCAGTCCGGGCTCCTCCTCCTTCCGAGGCTTCCAGTCCGGCTCCTCGAGGCTTCTCCCTCCTCCGAGGCTTCCTCCAGTCCGGCTCCTCCGAGGCTTCCTCCAGTCGGCTCCTTTCCTCCAGTCCTCCTCCGAGGCTTCCTCCAGTCCGGGCTCCTCCGAGGCTTCCTCCACTCCTCGATCCTCAGCTCCTCCGAGGCTTCCTCCAGTCCGGCTCCTTCCTCCAGCTCCTCCGAGGCTTCCTCCAGTCCTCCTCGAGGCTTCTCCAGTCCTCCTCCGAGGTCCTCCTCCGAGCTTCCTCCAGGAGAGGCTTCCTCCAGTCCGGAGCTCCTCCGAGCTTCCTCCAGTCTCCTCCGAGGCTTCCTCCAGTCCGGGCTCCTCCGAGGCTTCCTCCAGCTCCTCCGAGGCTTCCTCCAGTCCGGGCTCCTCCGAGGCTTCCTCCACTCCTCCTTCCTCCAGTCCGGGCTCCTCCGAGGCTTCCTCCAGTCCGGGCTCCTCCTCCTCCAGCTCCTCCGAGGCTTCCTCCAGTCCGGGCTCCTCCTCCTCTCCGATTCCTCCAGTCCGGGCTCCTCCGAGGCCTCCAGTCCGGCTCCTCCGAGGCTTCCTCCAGAGGCTCCTCCGAGGGGGCTCCTCCGAGGCTTCCAGCTCCTCCGAGGCTTCCTCCAGTCCGGGCTCCTCCTCCTGGCGAGCTCCTCCGAGGGGCTCCTCGAGGCTTCTCCCGGCTCCTCCGACTCCAGTCCGGGCTCCTCCGGCTTCCTGAGATTCCTCCAGTCCGGGCTCCTCCGAGGCTTCCTCCAGTCCGGCTCCTCCGAGCTTCCTCCAGTCCGGGCTCCTCCGAGGCTTCCTCCAGTCCGGGCTCCTCCGAGCTTCCTCCACGAGCTCCTCCAGTCCGGGCTCCTCCGAGGCTTCCTCCAGCTCCTCGAGGCTTCCTCCAGGCTCCCGAGGCTTTCCTCCCTCCGAGGCTTCCTCCAGTCCGTCTCGAGGCAGTCCGGGCTCCTCCGAGGCTTCCTCCAGTCCCTCGAGGCTTCCTCCTCCCCTCCGAAGGCTTCCCTTCCTCCAGGCTCCTCCGAGGCTTCCTCCAGTCCGGGCTCCTCCGAGGCTTCCTCCAGTCCGGGCTCCTCCGAGGCTTCCTCCATCCGGGCTCCTCCGAGGCTCCTCCACTCCGAGCTTCTCCAGTCCGGGCTCCTCCGAGGCTTCCTCCAGTCCGGCTCCTCCAGCTCCTCCGAGGCTTCCTCCAGTCCGGCTCCTCCGAGGCTTCTCCAGTCCGGGCTCCTCCGAGGCTTCCTTCCGGGCTTCCTCCAGTCCGGGCTCCTCCGAGGCTTCCTCCAGTCCGGCTCCTCCCTTCCTCCAGTCCGGGCTCCTCCGAGGCTTCCTCCAGTCCGGGCTCCTCCGAGGCTTCCTCCAGTCCGGACCTCCGTCCAGCTCCTCCGAGCTTCCTCCAGTCGGGCTCCTCCCCTCCAGTCCGGGCTCCTCCGACTTCCTCCAGTTCCTCCTCCTCTCCGAGGCTTCCTCCAGTCCGGGCTCCTCTTCTCCAAGGCTTCCTCCAGTCCGGCTCCTCGAGGCTTCTCCAGTCCGGCTCCTCCGAGCTTCTCCAGGGCTCCTCCGAGTCCACTCCCGAGGCTTCCTCCAGTCCGGGCTCCTCCTCCTGGCTCCTCCGATCCTCCTCCGGGCTCCTCGAGGCTTCCTCCAGTCCGGCTCCTCCGAGGCTTCCTCCAGTCCGGGCTCCTCCGAGGCTTCCTCCAGTCCGGGCTCCTCCTCCTGGGTGAGCTCCTCCGAGGCTTCCTCCAGTCCGGGCTCCTCCGACTCCTCCTCCAGTCCGGGCTCCTCCGACTTCCTCCAGTCCGGGGATTCCTCCAGTCCGGGCTGACTCCGAGGATTCCTCCAGTCCGGGCTCCTCCGAGGCTTCCTCCAGCCGGGCTCCTCCCTGGCGGGCTCCTCCGAGGCTTCCTCCAGTCCGGGCTCCTCCGAGGTTTCCTCCAGTCCGGACTCCTCCTCCTGGGCGGGCTCCTCCGAGGCTTCCTCCAGTCCGGACTCCTCCTCCTGGGCGACGGCTTCCTCCAGTCCGGGCTCCTCCTCCTGTGGATCTTAAGGAAGATTTGGGGAGAAGAGGAGTGAATTTTAAGGAAGATTTGGGGAGAAGAGGACTGGAATTTCTTAAGGAAGAATTGGTGAGAAGAGCTCCTCCGAGGCTTCCTCCAGTCCGGGCTCCTCCTGGGCGACGGCTTCCTCCAGTCCGGCCTCCGCGATGCTATCCACGAGGTCGATCACTTGACGACTGATGGCCCGGAGCTTCGCCTCGAGACTCGAGTGCCTCTTCTGGAAGCGATCGGAGGCGTGCTCGTCCAAGAACTGACCCCTGCTCATCCCACGTGTTCGGACGTGACGGCTTTGCAGATGTGAGATGATGGCGGAACACCAAGCCAAGGCGTAGATCTCGCCGTGGGATAAATCTAGGTGACTCCCTGTCCCCTTTATCTCTTCCTTCCCCTCCTATATCCCCTTCATTTCTCCCCCCTGTCTCCCTGCCCGTAGCATTGGCGGCACGGAACCGCTCGTTGTAAGGACGGCACACAAGCTAAGTAAAAAGCTGATTAACAACCCGTGTTTCATTACCGTTCTTTGTTTAGGGAGCGAGAGAGGTCATCTTGAGGTAAAGACCTTATATATTCCTTAAATATACTCAATTAATAATATATATGTATATTTATATATATATATATATATATATATATATATATATATATATATATATATATATATATATATTATATGAGCTATTATAGTTTGCTTAAGTCCGTTGTACTTATTATACATTAATAAAAGTAATTTTCATTCCTTTATATTCCGGATAATTCATATTCATATTATTTCTCCTAATTTTCCTAAAAAGATTAAGAGAATTTTCATGCGTCAAGAAAAACATTAATGTACATCCGTGTATGACCCTCACCAAATTCCAGCTAATGTAACCTATCGTCGATTAAACTGATTTACGATCGTTTTATGTGAGAAAACGAAATTTGGACCGTATCACTCTAACCGCACTCCAGAGATATCTTACATGCGTATGAGACATCGATATACTGTCACAAACGACGTACACTGTTGCATTTATACAAATTATCCTTGTTGATTCCTCATGAATCGATTAAATTATGTGCCTACGCATTTGTGCCTACGTGTTCTTAAATCCTGTGAGACCAAATGACAGTACCCGTCCCTGACCGGCGGAATAAGTAACAAAAGAACGAATGTGTGTGTGTGTGTGTGTGTGTGTGTGTGTGTGTGTGTGTGTGTGTGTGTGTGTGTGTGTGTGTGTGTGTGTGTGTGTGTGTGTGTGTGTGTGTGTGTGTGACAAAAGAACGGGTATAACACAAAGCAAAAGTTTCCCTCAACAACTGGCCTGAGAAGCCGAACTCCGCCCTTGCACCAATTGGAGATGCGGGGCCGTGTGTTTCACCGCGAGAGATTGGCTACTTCCCTTGTGACAAACCGCCGAGAGAGAGAGAGAGAGAGAGAGAGAGAGAGAGAGAGAGAGAGAGAGAGAGAGAGAGAGAGAGAGAGAGAGAGAGAGAGAGAGAGAGAGAGAGAGAGAAGAGAGAGAGAGAGAGAGAGAGAGAGAGAGAGAGAGAGTGTGGAGAGAGAGAGAGAGAGAGAGAGAGAGAGAGAGAGAGAGAGGGAGGGAGAGAGAGAGAGAGAGAGAGAGAGAGAGAGAGAGAGAGAGAGAGAGAGAGAGAGAGAGTGTGTGTGTGTGTGTGTGTGTGTGTGAGTGTGCGCGCGCGCTTGCGTACGTGTGTGTGACAAAGAACGGGTATCACACAAAAAGTTTCCCTCAACAACTGGCCTGAGAAGCCGAACTCCGCCCTTGCACCAATTGGAGACGCGGGGCCGTGTGTTTTCGCGCGAGATTGGCTACTTCCCTTGTGACAAACCGCCGGAAGGGAGAGAGAGAGAGAGAGAGAGAGAGAGAGAGAGAGAGAGAGAGAGAGAGAGAGAGAAGAGAGAGAGAGAGAGAGAGAGAGAGAGAGAGAGAGAGAGTGTGACAAAAGAACGGGTATCAGACAAAGCTAAAGTTTCCGTCAACAACTGGCCCGAGAAGCCGAACTCCGCTGTTGCCAATTTTGGAGACGTGGGGCCGTGTGTTTCACCGCGAGACTGCCTACTTCCCTTGTGACAAAACCGCTGGAGAGAGAGAGAGAGAGAGAGAGAGAGAGAGAGAGAGAGAGAGAGAGAGAGAGAGAGAGAGAGAGAGAGAGAGAGAGAGAGAGAGAGAGAGTTGAGAGAGAGAGAGAGAGAGAAGAGGAGAGAGAGGGGGGAGGGAGGGAGAGAAGAGAAGAGAGGAGAGAGAGAGAGGAGAGGAGGAGAGGGAGGGAGGGAGGGAGGAGAGAGAGAGAGAGAGAGAGAGAGAGAGAGAGAGGAGAGAGAGAGAGAGGGGAGAGGAGAGAGAGAGGGAGGGAGGGAGGGAGGAGGGAGGGAGAGGGAGAGAGAGAGCACACATACAAATAACACAAATACACACACACACACACACACACAAACAAACAAACACAGACACAACCTCTGTCAGGAAATGAATCAGTTATCCATAAACGTAATTTCCTTTGCCCTTGACTAATCCCACTAAACCCTTGCATTGTAATTGATATATTAATCGTATTTTATTTAACTATTAGAAAGGTAATTTAACATAAAATGTGAAAAAATAATGACATATGAAAAAAATTCGTTCTGTGAGTGGCACTGAAGACTGCCAGGTGTTAACGGGGGATGCCAACGTGTAATTAATGTTATGAGCTTAATATATATTCGTAATATTCAGCGATAACAAGAATCTATCGTAGCATCGGACTCAGTGATTTGCATGTGTATGTCAGTATTTTATTCCCGAATTATTTGTGAAAAGTTTGATTATATGGAGGTAAAGACAGAGAAGGATTAAGTAAACTAAAGTGTTAAAGACAGACCGACATATTTTGGTCCCGCGACTATGACAGGTAAAGGACACTAAAATTCTCTTCTATTTGCAAGAATATTATCAACTCCCAAACACTCCGATTCCCAATGCTTCAGGAATAGCATGTGAAACTACAAATACTAAGAGAGGGTTGGTGAAGTTACAAATTCTGTATGACCCTGTACATGTGTAGTATGTGGTGGGATAAGGCGTATATGGGCGGACATGGATATTCGTGTGCACAGAAGGGAGGTGAACGTGTACATCTAGTAACTTGTGTGTGAGTGGGCATGCGTGCTGTTTCCCATCACGGAGAATTATGTCTTAATATATAATAGATGTAGATCGTATAATTTTTTTTTTTCTATCTCGCGCTCTTCCTTCTTACTTGCATTTCTCTTTTCTCACTCCTCTTACATTTCCTCCTTTCGTGTTCCTACCCCCTCTGTTATCCTAACTTTGACGAGATAAATTCATGATACTGAGGATTCAGAGTTGATATATTAGAAATGTTACTGTAGATTTGACAATAATATCGATGTGCAAAATTGGACCCTTTCTTTCACTACTGTTAATATGACAACTAAACATGCACTCTCTTCAACATGATGCATTTACTATCTAGCAACGTGTACAAAAGATATTTAGAGCAATCGAGATAGAAAAAATCGCAATTATGCTTCTTCGTCTCCTAGATATCGTACCGTGAATTTACTCTTAATTGGAATCTTACTTTCAACATCAGTATACTAATTAGCATTCCTACTTCCTATGCGAAGATGCAATAAGCCACGAGGGTGCTAATGAGAAATGTCTTCAGGATACGAAGTCATAACACGAATCTCTGTTTTGTTTACCCGTCACTTCTACGCGCTAACAAACACATGCAGGAACACACACACACACACACACACACACACGTTCCTACTTCTACAAAGAGAGTAATAGAAAAAAAAAAATATCCAAACGGAAGGAACAGAAAAAAATGAGACGGTAGAGCTAAACTAAAAAACTATAAAAAACAATAATAAAAAAGGAATCTTAAAAATAATGTAGAGAAAGCTGTCGAAAGAAACCGAAGCAAAGAAAGCAAACATAGCTACCACCGCCCCCCCCCCCCCCGCAGCCAAAACTCCTGCAATACACACCATTATTGCAGACAAAAAAGTCATTTATTCTTATGCTCAGACTGTGAGACGAAAGCTGCAGGAATAGCATTAGAAACCACAAATACTAAGAGAGGGTTGGTGGTTACAGATTCCATATGACCCTATACATGTGTCGTATGTGGTGGAATAAGGCGTATATGGGCGGACATGGATATTCGTGTGCACAGAAGGGAGGCGAACGTGTACATCTAGTAACGTGTCTGAGTGAGTATGCGTGCTAAGTTTCCCATCACGGAGAATTATGTCTTAATATATAATAGATGTAGATGGTATAAAGATTTTTTTTTTTCTATCTCGCGCTTTTCCTTCTTACTTGCATTTCTCTTCTTACTCCTCGTACATTTCCTCCTTTCGTGTTCCTACCCCCTCTGTTAATCTAATCTTGACTTACTTCCTTCTTCATCATTCTGCAGTGCTATAAAAAGGAAGAAAAAAAGAAATGTAATGCCCAAGGATTCGTTACTTTACACATCTTCATTTCCCGCTCACTCTGTTTATGTAGTGAATACCTATCTACATTTTTTTAATTTCTTGCAATATAAAAACAACCCACAATCATGCACGATAGGTATCACTTCAGAATTCCTCGCAGAGACAAACATATCAAAACAAATGTATTGACGAAATACATGACACACACTAACATACGATTACAAGATTCCGAAGATGTTCAATGAATATATATAACAAAGCATTGTTCAAAATTCTATAGATAAATAGACTGAGAGAGAGAGGGAGAGAGCGAGAGAATGAGAAAGAGAAAGAGAGAGAGAGAGAGAGAGAGAGAGAGAGAGAGAGAGAGAGAGAGAGAGAGAGAGAGAGAGAGAGAGAGAGAGAGAGTGAGAGAGAGAGAGAGAGAGAGAGAGAGAGAGAGAGAGAGAGAGAGAGAGAGAGAGAGAGAGGAGAGAGAGAGCGAGAGAGAGAGCGAGAGAGCGAGAGCGAGAGAGAGAGCGAGAGAGAGAGCGAGAGCGAGAGCGAGAGAGAGAGCGAGAGAGAGCGAGAGAGAGAGAGAGAGAGAGAGAGAGAGAGAGAGAGAGAGAGAGAGAGAGAGAGAGAGAGAGAGAGAGAGAGAGAGTGAGAGAGAGAGAGAGAGAGAGACCAAAAACCATGTCTTTGTGAACCTTGAATTCCATATACAGTCCTTAGAATAATTACACATTTGATTATATAACAATGAAATTAAAGATAATCACAACGATAATAACGTTTTCTGAGAAATTATCAGTAGATGAATGAGCAATCTAAATATTTTTCTTTATTCCCCGGTGGGTTTTACATGTCAGAGGCAAGCACCGCGTAATCACTAAATTTTTTCCTTCAAAGAAAAAAATCCCTTTCTGCACCTGAACTCTTCTGGTCTAGCACCTCCAGGACTCTGAATAGGTACATGTGTGCAGTCAACTGCACCCAACACCCCAGGAAAACCAGACATTTCAAAATAATAATTCCTGATGTTAGAAAAATGTTCTCTCGATGGTCGTTTCACATAATCTTGTAGCAGAGATGCAATGGCTCGGACTATTTTGGCTGTGCAGTTGCTCACAAGTTGTGAAACGTCAAAAGTTTCAGTAATAGTCAACTGGAAGCTACCAGTGGTCATCCATCGCAATGTAATTAACAGTTGTAGGTGGGGTGGTACTGGTGATCCTGAAAAGAAATGCAACATGTTTTAGATTTTGACGTTCAGAATAAATCACTATTCTCTAAATGTAACCCTTGTTATAAAACTCATACATATTTAGAACATTTTAATAACCATATCAGCAGATAATTATTATTTACAAAATATCAACATGGATATAGTATCACTACACTAAAAATGTTTTATTTATCAAGACACACTTAATAACTTCTTACTTATCTATGTATTTGTGGTAATATTTCGAAATTTCATTTGGATTTTCTAAAAAACTTACAACTGCATTTATACAATACAAGCAAACGTTATAATGCTGTTAATATAAAATAATTCAACTGGCTCAATTAAGTCAATATTACCTCTCCCATCTCGAGTTCCTTGAATCTGCAGCTTGTCTAGTAAATTGAGTGCTGTTGTTTTTGATAAGCGGAATCTTTTGATGAACTCCTCATCATGCAGAGAATGGAAAAGATTCATCCTGTCAGTGATGCACCTTCTGGGAATATCCTGTTGGTCTGCAGCTTCTAGGTCTTCAGGGGCTTCAAGACATTCTAATTCATCGAATGCTGCAGCCATTTCTGAAACAAATTATATTTATTAATATCCTTGGGAGTTGTACAAGACTGATGTATATTCACTATGGCATCTGACTGAAATGAAAGCTAGGTTAGAGTACTTGGAAAGGGCATAAAATGTGTTCGGAAAATAATGGGTTAGCATTATAAATACACTATTTATGACAAATTCTGCCAATATCAAGTAAAATAACAATGTGATTAGTTAAAATGTTCATCACATTCGTGTATTGCCAAGCGATGGCCGTGGCCTCCAATAATAACAAGTTAACCAAAACGTATTTTCTAGGAAAATTGTGCTTTTCGATTATTCTGATAATAAATAAACAATTAACAACTATTTAAACCAATATGATGTCCATTAACTTTGTAATGTTTGAGTTGCGGTTGAAGTTCATAGAAGATAAGATTCTTAGAATCACTCGCTCTATCGTTTGCATATATTATTTTTCGTCTAAAAGGCGGCTGTATGAAACGACATGCACCAGTAAAACCTGTGTTGATTAAATGGCCAATGCCAAGACGAGTTGGGTTCCATCTCATATCTTCACTGAGGAGCAGTTATTTACTTTAAGTGCGAAATACACGTTTACTCACTTTTTAAAATCTTTCATGATATGGTAACAATAACTGTCGACAGTTTTCTTACCTGATATGTGTGTTTATTTTGGGGATGACAGCTACGTTCTCGATGCTTTCCATTGCTGCGCCTGTCTAGAAATCAAGAAAGTATGGTTTAATGATTTTAAAAGTGGGAAAAATATAAAATCACATTCTCTTTTACAATTAGTACAACTCAAGTAAATAACACGTAAATTTTTAGTTATAATAAGTTAATTAAAATTCATTCAGTTTATCTTTATTGAGAAATACTTACGAAAGTGGCGATGAAAGAGAGAGGTATATCTGGCTTTCATAGTCGGACGATGTTCCAATACTTTTTCTACCGCGAACGCCTGGCGGAGGGAAAGCAGGGTCTTATGGCACCGACTCCGGGAACGGCTGGCGAAAAGGGGCATTGCCTGGCTTCTGTTTTTTTTATAGTACGGCCCATTAGTTCTTTCAATAGAACATTTTGGAAGGGTTTGACACTCAGGAAAAATACTTTATAATAAGTCAATCAAGTGGTCAGCAGTGTTGAAGGGTATGTTATGCTGTACAAAAAAGAAAGAAAGAAGAAGAAAAAAAAAAAAAAAAAAAAAAAAAAAAAAAAAAAAATATATATATATATATATATATATATATATATATATATATATATATATATATATATATCCAGACAGTTTGATTTCTGCTGTCGTTAATGCATCCTCCTGCCGCTCCTCATAAGGTTCAAGGGTGACCGAGGTCGACCTCCGAGCTGCAGCTTCACACTGTTGAAGGTGGTGCCTAGAACTCGTGCTTCTTCAGCGAGTTTCTGTCTGTAGCGAACGTTGATTTGAAAGGCTTGAGTCTTGCCTTGTAAGTATCGCCATCTACACGTTTGAGCCAGTGTCTGTAAAGGTCATGTTCCTGTCAGACATCGCAGAATTTCCTCCTAAGGGCCATGTTAAAATCTGGTCTAAAGGGAAGTAATACATTTTGAATATTTTCGCATATTTACTGTCACTCTGTCAAGAATGTTGTACGAGTTTGTATCACAATTTGTATTACACAGTATGAAAATGTTGCCTACGCTATTCAACACGAACAATGTTTACATTCTGGAATGTTGGGAAATGCTAGTGATTGCTGTGCATCGGGAACTCATATTTCTTTTTTATTTGGCTGAAAAGTATGTGTTGCACGTGTTTATGGTAATATAATATAAAAAAGATAAATTAATATACAAAACCAAACACAGAAATAGCCGTTTGTTTTCGATATTTACCTTATAGGATGAATTCCAATCTGGCGATCATGATAACACGGCTTTTCCAACTATGCATTCAATCAACCAATAATAAAAGATGAAAGGAAATCAAAGACAACATCTGATAAATACAAAAGGACTGCGCCAAATGGATCTTTAACCAAAAATATTGGAATATATCATCAACAGTTTTCCTGGAGACCAACAAATCATCTTTCTCAACAACAATGTGCACGTTCATGGCTCTGGAAACCATTCAGTATTATAAAACACATGGAAGTAAAGTTTATCTTAATTTACTAGATTGCACTAAAGCCTTTGATTTTGTAAGATTTTCAAAAAATGTTCAGTATCTTAACAAAATAGAATATGTGTCCACTGATCCTACGACTGCTAATTACTATGTATATGAATTCTAAATATTGCATGAAATAGAATCACACAAAGTCAGATCAATTTAGTGTCACTAATGGAGTGAAACAGGGGGGGGGGGGGTCACGTCTCCTCTATTATTCACTCTACACTGACCCTCTTATTCGTGAATTAATATTCCTTTGCGACAGTAAAAAAAAAAAAAAAAAAAAAAAAAAAAAAAAAAAAAAAAAAAAAACAGATCCATTTGAATTTTTAAGAATTACAATAAGACGATGTGTTTAAAATAATTTTAAGATGCTTTGAAAGCGAAACAGCTAGACTCTACCAAGTATTTACAGGTGTATGTTATTTTATTACAAAGCCATATCCATTACATTAAGTTTAATCAAAAATTTAATTATGATTGACAGCTGCCTTTCCATAATATATTGGGTGCATAAACACTTGATATGTAGTATTTGATAATACAGCCATACTCAGTATAGATTAGATTAATTATACAGCAATCATAATGAAATATTTAAACTCAAATAAGTGATTATGGACGCGTGTGTATGTATACAAGATTATACTCACCGGGATTAGCAATAGAAGCTTCTTAGAAACATGCACAAAGGAGCGTTATATCATTAACCGCTTCCTCTCCAATTTCTTCTTTCTCTACCCGCCATCTCTGGTATTTCAGAGCCAACGATTCCGGCTAATACTATCGATGAGAAATTCCTCAGAAAGGCGTGTCCAGACGGGAGAATTGGCACGATCTGTGATGATGTCGAAACTGGAGAGGAATGGCGCCCGCTGCTCTCACCGAGGAACTCAGAGATGCTCTCGCGGATGTAAACAATCTTGCGAATATTAAATAATAATAATAATAATAATAATAGTTTTAAGAAATGTTAAATTCATATTGTTTTAAAGTATATATACTGAATTCATTCTCGTATCTTTTAAGCTACAATCAACTGTGTTAAATATAAATACTCTCGAATAATAGCTCTTACTGAAAAAGTTGCCCGGAAAGGTTTTCAAACGAAAACGATTATCGTCGGACCGAAAAAAAAGACAATTCGCTCTAAAAATTACAAAATTTCAGAAAATTGTCAAAACAATGATGGTAAAAGTGCTAGTGTGACCACCTTAAAAGATAACCTCATCGAAAATTTAGAAATCATATCAAAGAAGATGATCATAATATGCAAGATCCGTAAATGACGGTGATGATGAGAGCAAGAATAATAGTAACAAAAAATGAGTGTTGAAACTACTAATACTGATGAAACTGACAATGATAACAGTAACAATGTATGTGCATGCGACAGTGATAAAACATATACCGATTCCTAAAAGCAAAAGGATATCTGTGGCTCCTCTCCCTATTTCTTTACTTAGAGGGGAAAGTGAGAGGGAGTATAAGATAAATTATATAGAGAAGGTGAAATTATGGAGACGAAATGGTTCATAGTTTGTAGGCGACAGAATGTATGGTAATTTGATGGAATGGAAGAGCTTTAGGATGAAAGACACGAAAGGGAAAAGACAGATTAGGTGAACAGAAAGCGAGGGAGAGGAAATAACAAGAAGGATTTGCGAAGATGTGAAAATGGAGAAGGAAAGGAAAGACGAGAGAATTACTGACAGGAGGAATATTTAAGGCGTAGAAAAATATAGAAAGAAAACGGTAAAGGAGGAACCATGTCGAAATAGGCAGTTCCTGAGTTGTTCCGTAGTAATAATGTTACATTGGGTAGAGGTTTGCCTAGGATCTTCATTTTGTATACTTTATATACTTTTGTTTTATAATTTGTTTGTCG
>NW_020870007.1:994883-995975 GCF_003789085.1 Penaeus vannamei
GGTTAGGTTAGGTTAGGTTAGGTTAGGCTCAAATTTAACCAGGAGACTCCAAATTTCGTTTTCTCACATAAACTTGATCGTAAATCACTCTAATCCACGATAGGTTACAGTACCTGCAATTTGGGGAGGTTAGGTTAGGTTACGTTGGTTAGGTTAGGTTAGGTTAGGTTAGGTTAGGTTAGGCTCAAATTTAACCAGGAGACTCCAAATTTCGTTTTCTCACATAAACTTGATCGTAAATCACTCTAATCCACGATAGGTTACAGTACCTGCAATTTGGGGAGGTTAGGTTAGGTTACGTTGGTTAGGTTAGGTTAGGTTAGGTTAGGTTAGGTTAGGCTCAAATTTAACCAGGAGACTCCAAATTTCGTTTTCTCACATAAACTTGATCGTAAATCACTCTAATCCACGATAGGTTACAGTACCTGCAATTTGGGGAGGTTAGGTTAGGTTACGTTGGTTAGGTTAGGTTAGGTTAGGTTAGGTTAGGCTCAAATTTAACCAGGAGACTCCAAATTTCGTTTTCTCACATAAACTTGATCGTAAATCACTCTAATCCACGATAGGTTACAGTACCTGCAATTTGGGGAGGTTAGGTTAGGTTACGTTGGTTAGGTTAGGTTAGGTTAGGTTAGGTTAGGTTAGGTTAGGCTCAAATTTAACCAGGAGACTCCAAATTTCGTTTTCTCACATAAACTTGATCGTAAATCACTCTAATCCACGATAGGTTACAGTACCTGCAATTTGGGGAGGTTAGGTTAGGTTACGTTGGTTAGGTTAGGTTAGGTTAGGTTAGGTTAGGTTAGGCTCAAATTTAACCAGGAGACTCCAAATTTCGTTTTCTCACATAAACTTGATCGTAAATCACTCTAATCCACGATAGGTTACAGTACCTGCAATTTGGGGAGGTTAGGTTAGGTTACGTTGGTTAGGTTAGGTTAGGTTAGGTTAGGTTAGGTTAGGCTCAAATTTAACCAGGAGACTCCAAATTTCGTTTTCTCACATAAACTTGATCGTAAATCACTCTAATCCACGATAGGTTACAGTACCTGCAATTTGGGAGGTTAGGTTAGGTTACGTTGGTTAGGTTAG
>NW_020870007.1:996075-1006075 GCF_003789085.1 Penaeus vannamei
GACTCTAAACCGAGGCTAAAGGTTGATGAGGTTCCTGCAAGGCTCTCTGCGAGATTGTCGTTCCACCCTTACCGCAGAAATCCATGTCGGGAAACGTCACCAGTCTCCAATCTTCATTCCGCCTGTTTTCAATATAAGCCTCTCCTGCGTCATCACCCTCCAACTCCATCAAAGAGTTTAAAGTATTAGAAAAGTTAAAATATGAGCACATTTGAAGCATATAGTATTATAATACAAGTTGCTTTAAAAAAACGGTTATTTTTGGCCTAAATGCTATATTGAAGGAATAACTAAAATATTTCAATCAAATGCATAAACAGACGAATATCTCTGAACATCATGCAGTAATTTCAATATATTAGTAGCTTTGAAGGTTCCTTAAAATGTAAGGCCTTAAGCTATAGCTCGTTTATTACATAAATACGACACTATGAAAAGAGATGCACACTCTGAGTTCCTGGTGTAACTGCGGTTGAATAGTTTTACATGTGATCCCCTTCGTACAGAGTTATATGCATGCATTTCGGTGTTTCCTAGCATTGTGGATCACGTTTACATGGCGGGGACGTGTGAGGAGCAAATGCTATGTGATAGACAATGGTCTGAGGTGGATTATTGGTTAGGTTGGTGTCATGTAATGTGGTGCCACTTCGACTTGTCCTTTGTTTGGCCACACCTTCAGCATGAGCAGTAGATATGCACTTACACAGTGCTTGTTAAAGTTCAGATATATAACCGATAATATACTAGTTTCAAATACTTATTCTTATATTTCCTCACATAAACCTAAAAGGATATATACACTGTAGCCTTCACCCAAAGCATATACCTCTAAGTCGCTGAAATACATCATACCTGAATAAAGTCTATAGAAGACAATGTGGCGAAAGAATTCTTGATTGGAGGATAACGAAGGCTGATCCTTCCGAAGGCTGATCCGCCGGTGAAAGAGGCGAACACGTTGATATAGGTTTTAACCATTATCTTTGGGAAATTAATACGTGTCGGGTTTCCCTTGGAGCAGCGCCGTATAAATCATCGTAATGTTTTTATGTTTTTGATTGAATAAAACTAATGCCTGTACATCATTTTTACATTATGTAAGGTAATTATTTCCATTACCTTTCTCAGAAAAGAGATGCTTCTCGTTAAAGGGAAGCCTTCATTATTTTTGTCCCCCTTACAATTCCCGTTCTCTGTGTAATCACGCTGAACACAGAAAACGTGCCGTAATAGACGTGCCATAGTAGTGGCAACGCTGCTATAGCGGTGAGGCGGCATTTCCCCCAATCTTTCAACAAAAGTATCAGTTACAGCTGCATATCTCTTAAAATACGAGAAAGTTTAGTGTTTTAAACATCTATGTAAAATGACTGAGACCTTTACAAATATCTCTGGTGACTGCACCATCTAGCTGCAGCTAATCGAACTATTGCAGAGCCTGTATTTTCTTCTTTTTTCTATTTTTTGCCAGAACCAAACACTTGTTGAATACACAGAAATAATGTTATATTTATTTCATCAATATAAAACATGAAATACGAGTAAACACAAAATTCACAGTGAGGCTACAGTATATAGATCCGTTATGTGTGTGTGTGTGTGTGTGTGTGTGTGTGTGTGTGTGTGTGTGTGTGTGTGTGTGTGTGTGTGTTCTTACCTAGTTGTTCTTACCTAGTTGTTTGGATACGGGAGAAGAGCTATGCTCAGGTGGTCCCGTCTGCTATATTTAAATTATCATATAACTTTTTAAATTGATGTACAGTTTTTGGCATACACTACTTGATTGGGGAGACTGTTCCACGATTCAATAATTCTGTTTGGGAAACTATATTTTTTGACATCTTTATCACCTCTTTTTACTTTCAACTTTTTGTTGTGTCCTCTCGTTCTTCTTGTGTTCAAGATCAAAAAGTCATCCTTATCTATCTTCACTCTTCCTGTAATGCAGTTGAAAAGCATAATCATATCCCCCCTTTTCCTTCTTTCTTCCAAGGTTATAAGTCCTAATTTTTGTAGTCTGTTCGTAACTCAGATCTCTTAGGGTAATTGCCCATCTTGTCGCCGCTCTTTGGACTCTTTCCAGTTTGTCAATATCTTTTTCAAGTGTGGACTCCATACCAATGCACCGTATTCAAGAGCTGGTCTTATGATTGCTTTAATAATCTTCTTTACCATATCTTCGTCCACATACACGAATGCCCTCTTCATGTTGGCAATCAGTCCTAACATTTTGTGGACCTTTTCATTAATATGGTCATTTGGATTTAGGTTTCTATTTATGATTATCCCAAGATCTTTTTCCCTGTCAGCTGTGTCTAATACTGCGTCCCCTAATTTGTATTGGAATAGTGGGCGACTTCTACTTTCTCCAAATCTGACTACGTGGCATTTATTGGTATTGAATTCCATTTTCCATGTACAACTCCACGTGAATAAGTTCTCGATGTCACTTTGGAGGCATTGGCATGAGACGTTGTCTGTTACCCTCTTTTGTATCTTTGCATCATCTGCAAACATATTCAGATAACTACCTGGGCTTATGTTTGACTCTAAATCATTGACGAAAATAGTAAACATAATTGGCGCCAAACACCGATCCTTGAGGCACTCCGCTGGTTACCCGTCGCCATGTAGAATGCTTTCCTCTAATTACTGTGCTCATTTGTCTTTCATGAAGAAAGTCTTTCATCCATGCGAGTAGGTTACCTTTCACTCCACCTAGGTGCTCTAGTTTCCATAGTAGTCTTCTATGAGACACCTTATCAAAAGCCTTCTTAAAGTCTAAATACACACAATCCACCCAGCCGTCTCTTTCTTGTAATATTTTAGATACTCTATTATAAAAACAGAGGAGATTTGTTACACACGACCTTCCTTCTCTAAAACCAAATTGTTTATTTGATATCATTTCGTATTTTTCAAGCATTTCAACCCATTGTTTTCTAATTATTCTTTCTAGCAGTTTGCATACTACACTAGTTAATGAAACTGGTCTATAATTTAGTGGGTTTTGTTTGTCGCCGCTCTTATATAAGGGTGTAACATTTGCGAATTTCCAACATTTTGGTAGTTTACCTTGTCTTAGTGAATTTTGAAATATTAACAATAAAGGAGTACACAAAATCTTCGACACATTCCCTAAGAACCCAGTTAGAAATTTCATCTGGTCCCTCTGCTTTGGTCTTGTCTAATCCTTTTAGCAGATCTTTTATTTCGTTCTTTTTGAGGGTGATATTTTCGATGTTCTTTACGTCTGTACGGGTATTTGCCATATCAAAGCATGGATCCTGAACAAACACTGACTGAAACTTCTCATTTAGGATTTCACACATTTCTTCCTCCTTAGAATATATAATGTTATTGTCTTTGATAGCGTTAATTTGATCCCTACTTTTAGTTTTACTTTTATGTAGTTAAAGAAGAGTTTTGGTTGACTTGCGCATTTGTTTATTATGTCCTTTTCAAAGTCTAATTTTGCCTTTCTCATGGTTTGGGTATACTCATTTCTTCCTACTTTATATCTTTCATATGCTGCCTGAGATCTATGCCTTCTGAATCTTTTCCAAAGGAGATGCTTTTTTCCCTCATTTTCTTGCATTTGTCGTTGAACCATTTTTGGCCATTTCTTGCTTCAGTTTTGAATTTGGGTATGAATTTTTCCACTCCTTTTTTATAGCTCTCACAAAAATTTTGCATACTGAACATAAGGTTCTCATCATCCAGAAGTGTTTCCCAGTTTATGTTATCAAAGAAGTCTTTAAGGCTTCTATAATCACCTCTTTTGTAATTGTACTTTTCCTTTCTTTCTTTGCTTATGATGAGTTTTTCCTGTAGCAGACAATATTTTAGTTTAATCACTACATGGTCGCTTTTTCCTAAAGGAGGACAGTATTCGATATCCTTAACATCGTCGTTATGCTTTGTAAATATTAGGTCAAGCATAGACGGCCTATCTAGCCCTCTTATCCTGGTATGATCTGTTACATTCTGGAAAAGGCAATGCTCATTATGATATCTAGTAATTTAGCATTCCAAGAATCTGATTGTGCTCTAGGATCGAGACTTTCCCAGTCGATTTTGCTATTAAAGTCCCCTGTAATAAGAATTTCTGTTGAATTGGTTTCCGATAGTTGTAGCACTTTTTCCAGGCTCTTTATTGTCTCTTGAATTAGTTTTCTAGTAATTTTCTAGTGACCACGCCGATGTTTGAGGTGGCATGTATACCGTGGTTATTATTATTTTTACCCCATTTGTTTCTACCTCAATTACCTTCATTTCCACTATGGGGTCCTGATTAATTTCTAACTCCTTTATAATAATTCCTTTCTTTGTTAATATTGCTACCCCCCCTCCATTTCCATCTGCCCTATCTTTTCTCCAAATATTATAGTCTTTAAGCCCTAATGTTACATCGCCTGTGGAGGGGTCCAGTTTGGTTTCAGTGATGCATATTACATCCGGTTTATCCATATCAATTATTGTCTCTAGTTCAAGCAACTTCGAAGATAGACCATCAATATTTGTGTAAACTATTTCTATATAATCTTTAGGTATTAAATTTGGTTGCAGGGTTAATGTTTGTCTGCCTCTACATTTTGGTTCCGATAGTATATTTGCTCACCTCTCACCCTCCAACTAAATAAGTTTTTTTCCTCTTCAGTCCTTTGTTCATTTTTGTTTTTTACTTCCAATTTCTTTTGTAGCGTTACTCTGTCATCTTTGGTCATGTTTTCTCTTATCCAGATTTTTTTGTATTCCTGATGGGTGGCCAGAACTTTGGCTTTCTTTATTATATCAGTTATTATTTGCTTATTCAAGAATGTTACTTTTAGAGGCCGTTTCTTTCCCTTTTCGAATAATCCTAGCCTCCTGTGAGCTATGATATTCTGCTCGGCGAATTCGGGATTTATGACCTTGAGAATATCTACAATTAATTTCATTTTGGTTCCGATAGTATATTGCTCACCTCTCACCCTCCAACTAAATACGTTTTTTTTTCCTCTTCAGTCCTTTGTTCATTTTTGTTTTTTACTTCTTCCAATTTCTTTTGTAGCGTTACTCTGTCATCTTTGGTCATGTTTTCTCTTATCCAGATTTTTTTGTATTCCTCATGGGTGGCCAGAACTTTGGCTTTCTTTATTATATCAGTTACTATTTGCTTATTCAAGAATGTTACTTTTAGAGGCCGTTTCTTTCCCTTTTCGAATAATCCTAGCCTCCTGTGAGCTATGATATTCTGCTCGGCGAATTCGGGATTTATGACCTTGAGAATATCTACAATTAATTTCTTGTCTTCGTTGTATCGTTCAATTCCATCTTCTACAACTTTCTTCGTGTCCCAAATTACTATTACTTGTTTACGTCAGCCAATTAGCAATATTTCTTGCATGTTGCCCAAGGTGGGATTTGAATTCATTCTTCTTAATCGTTGCTGCAAGCTGTGTTTTAATTTCCTCCTTTGTGGTCTTGATGTCTTGTTCTATCTTTTTTTCCATTTCATTCACGGTTTCCTTTACTTTTGATACATCTGCATATGTAGCTGTCATTTTCTTGGCTTCTTCCATTATTTGAGCTTGGCTGTTTGACAAATTACTTTCAATCTGTTTGACAGTTTCTTGGACTTTGATGACCTCCTCAACTTTTTCCTGATTTTTTTTTTCTTCAGTTCCACTATCGCTGCCAATTTTGGTTTCAGCTTCTTCTAAATTCTCTTTTAGTTCTTTAATTTTCAGGTCAGATTTCTCCATATTTTCTCTCTGAATTGTTGTATTTCTACGCAGGTTTTCTACCAATTCCTTCAGATTCACATTCTCTTCACGTATTTTGAGGCATTCTGCTACCAGGTTGTCAACCTTGGCTTCAAGAGCCTCAATTCTGATTGCTGCTTCTGCTAACTTCATTTTCCTCGTCTGATCTCAGTTGTTCCTCATTAAACAAACGAAAAACAGAGATGTACTCACGTCAGTTGTCTCTAGGAGCGAAACGCTTACCATGCAGGATTTGCGGTCACTTCTCGCTTCCCTCTCCTCTCTCACGTCCCGGCTTACAAGCCACACTATCTTTTTCTACTTTTTCCACTTTCTCCTTCACTTTCTCACTCAAATTTTCCTTCCAACATGAACTATACACATTTACATACATCCATGGCTAGCAGACTAGACCACCCATTGCTCAAACCTCTCCGTATTTAACATGTAAGAACTGTACTGCGCTGATGCACTGCACTTCTCGCCTCGTGTGTGTGTGTGTGTGTGTGTGTGTGTGTGTGTGTGTGTGTGTGTGTGTGTGTGTGTGTGTGTGTGTGTGTGTGTGTGTGTGTGTGTGTGTGTGCAGCGTCTATGGAAATTCGAAGTCATACTTAGTGTTGAGCTATGGAAGAGTATGTATAATCAGCTATTATTAAGCCATAAGCCTTGATGTTTTTTTGAGGAGTCGCATCCTCATTCTAACAGCTGAGCGAGAAAGTTGCTTGTTTCAACTCAAGCAACTACTGGCTGGGTGGTTCCAAGGAGGGTGAATAGCAAAACTCCAAGACCCGACTCCCAATACATGTGCTGTATATCTTGTTCACTCGGGTGAAATCAGAATATTAACTGTTATTTGTCATCTTTTCTTTTTTCTTTGTATTTGTTAATACACTGTAATGCAGTATATGCGTAGGTGTTGATGAAATTAGCATACCAAACCTTCACATCAAAATCTATTTTCTATACATCTTAGAAAGAATAATTTCTTGTGTGTGAAAAATTGGTTTGTTCTCCCGGAACTTGAGTAGTTTACAAAAAGAGGAACTAGAAAAGGATTAACACGAAATCGTATATTTCATATATTTTTTCCAACGAATATTTGTCAATTCCTGAATATCTATTTCGCAGCTAACCCTGACGTATGCTAAATATGAAGGAAAATATATCGCATGGTCTAAGACCTAAGAATGACATGGGAAATCCGAGGTCAAGCGAGGTGCCAAGCTGACACCTTTTACAGGATGGACGCAAGGCAAGATGATATCGCAATTAGAGGCTGTTACAATGTTGTAAGAGAAAGTAATATATTCAGAGAGCTGGGCATCTTCCGGACGATGATATACAGATAGATATGGTGGGAGGAGGAGGGCACACGGCGAAGACGACGATTACATGGGGATGAAATAGGGGGAAATGCATCTTAGACAAATATATCGCATTGTTAGAAAAAAAAATGATCCTCCTATCAGTACGCTGTCATGCCTTGGTCCTTTCCAGAAACAATTATATTTGTGCAGGACAACTGCCCTATAGACACGTCTAGGGCAGTTAGGAAGTGGTTCCATGAATAAAACCACCCGGAGGACCTTCGATGGCCAAGCAAGGGATGTAACTCAAACGAAAGATGTTGGGCGAATATTGTCAATGTTTGAGAAACGGTTCATGGAACAACGTCCCATCAGCTAAGAGGGAATGGAAAGAGTTAAGGAGGAAATCGAGACGTTGCATAAACACGTCACCTCCGTCTCGGGGATTAGACACGGATTGAATAATAATACATTGCTTATATTATAAACATGATTAGCCCCAGTACTTGTCTTCCTTTACTACAGTTACTACCATCTTTCTTTAAAAAATAAACGATAGTAAAAATCTCTAAAATTAATAAGCATCTCCTATTAGTCGATTCACTGAAGACCCCATCCTCTGAGAAAAGAAGAAGAAAAAAAAAAAAAAAAAAAAAAAAAAAAAAAAAAAAAAAAAAAAAAAAAAAATATATATATATATAATATATATATATATATATATATATATATATATATATTTGTGTGTGTGTGTGTGTGTGTGTGTGTGTGTGTGTGTGTGTGTGTGTGTGTGTGTGTGTGTGAGCGTGTTAGTCATCAACTACATTCTGTAGCATTTTAAGCGTGAGGGGGTTCAAAATTATGAAATATAAAACTAAAGATTCTAAATAACATGTTAAATTGCAGTTCTTTCACACACAACGCATACACATCGATGAGGCGTCCGTGTATTCACATTTATCCCAGTTATGCGTTTAGCTAATATTCTTAAATTATTAAAAAAATAGCATATTTTTGAGAGTCCGTTATTATTCCCTCCTGGGAATCACCTAGCTAGTAGTTGCACGAGTTGAAACAAGCAAACATGTATTTTCTCGCTAAACCGGATGCGTCTCCCTCTAGAAACTCCCAAGACTTAAGAAACAATAGCAGCGAAAACTAGGATCAGATTTTAACTCAAAATAGCGGATATTCAGAATAACCGACATGAATTATACATAGTTTCATAATTCGTCACTAAGTATTGACTTTGTATTTCCATAGAGGCTATACACCCACACATGCAATGATGAAGCATCTTTACATTCTGTAATGAAGAATGTAATATAGCACTTTTTTTTTTTTTTTTAATAAATGTTTGGTTCTAGTAAAGAGAAAAAAAATCACTTTAATAGATCGATTAGCTGCTACTTCATGGTGTAGCTACGGGCAGCATTTACAAAGGTCTTTTACATTGTATTTTGTTTAATTTAACTGGCATACAGAGATTTTTAATGCATTCAGCGTTTTTCGTGTTTCACAAAATAATAATGATATATGTCTTGAAAGAAGGGGAAATGCCGCCTCACCGCTATAGTTGTTGCCATTTCGTTAAACAAACGATTCCAGGATATCGCCTTTAAAGAATATCTCAATACAAGTTCAACGATAAAGATCATGTGGCTTACATTGTAAAAAATATTCACTAATACACCCGTTGGTCATTTATAATCGACCAATCACACTCTTTGTTACAAACTACCTAGGGTTTTAGCCTCATTCCCAAAAATAATATTTACGCTATGTTTACTTTGATTAGTTGCCAGATATACAAAAGTGGGACCCAGCAAGTGTATTGAAATATAATTCCGCAACTGTACATGCATTGTGTACATCATGTTCTCTAACTTAACAGTTGGATTTGGTAATACAAAAAAAGAAGAAAAAAAAAATGCCGATTACCACAAATCTAAAACGCTGGTTTAAAAAAAAAACGCTAAAAACACGGCCCCTAGCGCACATTAGGCAAACACTAGTTGATGTTCTGCGATACTGCATAGGGCGAGCATGAATCATCTCAGTATCAAAGTGGTAGCCCTCTGACTGAGGCTTTAAAAATAAACGATTAGTATTTTCAATTCAAATTTCAGTTTTACCTTTCCAGTGTAATATCCAGCTTTGGGAGGCAGGATTTATATATATATATATATATATATATATATATATATATATATATATATATATATATATATATATATATGTGTGTGTGTGTGTGTGTGTGTGTGTGTGTGTGTGTGTGTGTGTGTGTGTGTGTGTGTGTGTGTGTGTGTGTGTGTGTGTGTGTATACACATATATACACATACATATAAAGAATGCTTACCTACTGATCCACCCCAGAAGGGAGTCTCTTACCTGAACCAAAGTCCACTGCGAGTTCTTGCCACAGGGCCAGACGATGAGTCAACATGTCTACAAAGAGATACTGCTGCGTTTCCTTTGTTTAGTGCATGAGCAGAGGCGCGAGTTGTGGCAGGACAATTCGTGGCTGCTTCACCATGACGTGCCACTCACAATGCCCTGAGCATCGGAGAATAGCATGGCCATGCTGAAGCAACTTTCCTACTCCCCGACCTGGCTCCGTGTGAATTTTCCTCTTTCCCAAACTCAAGGGGGTCATCAAAGGGACCCGCTTTGAAGACATGGACATCAAAAATGACCATCACAACGAAACTTTGGAGGATCCCCAAAGAATCCTTCCAGGATTGCATACAAGTGTGACAGAGAAGGATGAGAAAGTGCATTGACTCAAGGGGAATTACTTTGAAGGGAAAAACTTTTAGTGTGAAGCTTGAGTTTGAAATAATTTTTTTGTATCTTCAGTCCTGGTACTTTTCTCACACACACACACACACACACACACACACACACACACACACACACACACACACACACACACACACACACAC
>NW_020870007.1:1071178-1076178 GCF_003789085.1 Penaeus vannamei
ATCATCATTATTACTATCATTATCATTGTTATCATTATTATTATTATTGCTATTATTACTAATATTATTTTTATCATCATCATTTTCATTATTTGTTTCATTATTGCTGGTACCACTACCATTACTATCATCATCATTATTATTATCATTATTACTATTATCATTATCATTACTATTATCACTTTCACCCTAACCAACACTATTGCCATCGTCATCCTCAATACCATTATCATTATTATTTTTATTATCACCATTATCACTATCATTAATGACTATCAATATCATCATTATATATTCATATTGTTGATATCACTATCGTCTCTGAGACCACCATCAATATGTTAATGTAAATACTGACTGCTCTTTAAAAATTCCTTCGTGTTATTTTAAACAGACAGAAACAGGATCTAGACCAACGAGAGAGAAAGTAAGCATTCCCCTTTCTAGACCTAATTACAAGTCTCCGGTCGGGAAACAATAAAAAAAATATAACAGTGACTTTCACGACGCAATGAAAAGGTTTTAGTGAGATTTTCCATTTTTCGTTTCCCGTTTACGTTTACAGCCGAGCCAGCTACCAAGTTTAAGGCTGCCTGTTTGGCTATGCAGTGGACTGGTCTTCTCCACTCCTCCATCGCGGGGAATTGCACCAGTTAATTTACGAGGCTCAAGCACACATTTCAAAGGAAATCATGGAAAACGTTTATTTATATTTAATGATTATATGTATGCGTTTCCTGGCTGTGGTGACCGTGTTCGGTAATAGGGTATGAAGACGAGAAAGATTTAGGTAAGCTAAGATGAAAAAAGAAAGAAAAAAAGTGAATAAATAAATAAATACAGACATTGAAGCAATGCTTAAAAGGCATAAAAAACAAAACAAAACAAAAACGATATTATAGAAACAACACGCGAAGAAAATCTAAACGTCTAAAAGAAGTGAATAAATAAATAAATAAATACATTAAAGTAATGCTTAAAAATCATCAAAACAAGAAAAAAAAACAACAACGATATAATGGAAACAACACGCGAAGAAAATCTAAACGTCTAAAAGAAGGTATGCGACAGTCATCGCCAAAATACCCGAAAGTCGTGTCCAGATAGAACGTATGCATTTACAATATGCTTCATGTTGGTCCGTGTTGAATTTCTGATCTGTGGGATTTGCGAATCGTTCTCAAAGTCATCGTCTCAGGGGGGCGTTGACCTGCGAGGAGCTCCGAAACCCAGGCCTGAGATTCTTCGGTATGGAAGGGGGTAAGGGAGGAGGGAGAAAGGGGAAAAGGGAGGAGGGAGAAGAGGGGGGAAGGGGAAAAGGTATGAGGGAGAAGAGGAGGGAAGGGAAAAATGGTTCGGAACCCAAACCCTCATACCATCCGAGCACTTTCCTCCAGATATTCTTTGGTATAGAAGGGGGAAAGGGAGAAGTGAGAAAGAGAAAAAGGAGAAGAGGGGGGGAAGGGAAAAGGGTACGGAACCAAACCCCTCATACCATTCGAACAATTCCCTCCAGGCCTGAGATTCTTTGGTACAGAAGGGGGAAAGGGAAGAGGGGAAAAGGGGGAAGGGAGGAGGGAGAAAGAGAGAAAGGAGAAGAGGGGGGGGGGGGAAAAGGGTACGGAACCCAAACCCCTCATACCATTCGAGCAATTTCCTCCAGACCTGAGATTCTTGGTATAGAAGGGGGAAAGGGAAGAGGGGAAAGGGGGGAAGGGAGGAGGAAAAGAGAAAGGAGAAGAGGGGGGGAAGGGAAAAGGCTACGGTCCCAAATTCCTCATACAATTCAAGTACTTTCCTCCAGGCCTGAGATTTTTTGGTATAGAAGGGGGAAAGAGAGAAGGGAGAACGGAGGGGGAGGGAGGAGGGAAAAAAGGGGGAAGGGAAAAGGGAGAGAGGAGAAAAGGGAAGAGGGTGCTCCAGGCCTGATATTCTTTGGTATAGGAAGGAGAAAGGGAAAAAAGGAAAAGGGAAAATAGACTGATAAAGGTTGGGCTATGAGAATAATGAGTTCAATAAATCATTTTTTCTACATCAAATTACATATTCACTATCATCTTTTTTCTTCTCTTTTTTCACTCCCTTCACGACTTCCTTTATTCTTATCTTTCTCTCTTCTTCGCTCTCTGCCGTTCCTCTTATTCTCTCTGTCTCTTCTTCCTTCATCTTCATCACTTCGCTCTCGATCTCACATATTTCTCTCTTGCACACTGAAAATGTTGGGTAATAAGTCCGGCGGGTTTTGATATCTCTGCTGCATCTGCTTTGCGTGCTTATTCATTTACATATCCTTCTGATATTATGCAATCACATATTGCATTATACATCAAAGAAACATGAGCGGCTTGTCTCACCCCGATTCTGAAGGATTTGCATTCGTTTATGTATATTTTGTGTGTTTTTTTTGTGTGTTTTTTGTCCATCCTGTCCACAAAATCTCGTTTTAGTGCGTCTAGATACGAGGATATTTACTTTATCAATAAAAAAAATAGTTATCGAGCAGGACGTCAGGTAACCGATCAGAAACTATTTTCTAAATTGATATCTGACCAAATTATGTTGGAGAATTGTATGAGACTTTTTTCTTCTCTCTTCCTCTTTCTTTCTTACTCTCCCTCTCTCTCTCTCTCTGCCTTTCTTTATCTCTCTCTCTCTCTCTCTCTATCTCTCTCTCTCTCTCTCTCTCTCTCTCTCTCTCTCTCTCTCTCTCTCTCTCTCTCTCTCTCTCTCTCTCTCTAGCTCTTTGTCTCTCTTTTTTTCTCAATGTTTCCTTTTTTATTCCTTTATCGGAATTTTGGCTTGTTTTTTTGGTATTCTTTAACAAAGTTGCCAAGTAGAAATAATAATACGGTTTCTTATTTATATATGAATGTCATAAATTGTTGCTTTTATTGGTCACTGGAAGGCACGGATGGCACTCTGGCGGTTTCCATTTGACTGCCTTAGTGACAAGGTGTCTTACCACATTTTTCTTAAAATTCACATCAACCAGTACTTCTTGCTTGCAATATAAGTGACGAATACACACGTTATGAGATACCTAAATTGATATCCGGATATGCCACTGGCTATATAAGGGAACGGAAAAAAATCAATAAAACTGGAAAATTGAAGCTATGAAATGCGAATTAAAACATCGATCACTTTCCGCCTCCTACCCACTTTAGTAGGTCAGTAAATGTTAATCCCTTCAAGGAATGTCGTACAATCAGCGATAAAGCAAGATTTAATTCCTTGTTTTGTAATCCGATTTACATTTCACTAACCAGACTTCATAAAAAAGAGAGGTATTAGCTGGTACAGACACATCAAATTTCTTGCACCAGACATTCACGACTCCTAGTAATAGTGTGCAAGTTGGTGTTATATTACAAACATGAATAAAAGCATGGATTTGCGAACTTGAAGGGTAATATATATTAATTTTATTGCTCTGGTAGAAACTTTGGGTAGTTTTTTTTTTCTGAAAAAATGACAATTATTAGCCTTGGAAAAAAATGTAATTATAGTAGCACCACATGATAGTATGTGGAGCTGCCATGAAATGTTAGCTGCCTTTAACTACATGATAATTAGGTTAGATGTTATTTTTTCTTTTACTTTGGCTGCTGTCGTGATAATCTGTGGAAGAATTTATTGAAAATAGCTAAATAAAAACAATATCTATATTGAAAGGGTGTTTTGTGCTCTTTGAGACAATCCCGCTGGGACTTCAAAACACATATCACACTTAAAATCTTAGCCAAAAATCTATGGCACAAAGCTTTGATTATTGATTGGTAACATGGACAAAGAGCTTAGATATCTAAAAACTCCTCTATGACTTTGCGCACAATGTTACTGCCTTCTGAATGGGCTGAAAACCTTTTTAGTAAAGCCTTTTCCAACGAAAGAGATGATCCAGTAAAAATGAGATTGGAAACTATCAATATTGTCACATCTTCATAGCTCTTGTATCTGAAGAAAGTAAAACTCCATCTTTTCTGTGTGATGCGCATATGTTCAAGCGCAATTACTTTCTCAATCGCTTGAATTTACACAGAAAGGAATGTATACATATCACTCTACAAATATATATCCATCAGGTTATCTAGACAAAGAGATAGATATGATTATATGTGTGTATAATGATATCCATGTATATAAATATTAATTGAGTCCCACAATTTTAATAATATTTCTATTAAATATTGCACCAAATGTATCACTCCTAGCCCAATATTCGCAATTCATGAGGACATGTGAAAAAAATGAGTAGACCGATACGCATCAAGGTAATATGAAGCCACTCCTCTCTCTTTTCTTGATGAATCTTTAGCCTTGCCATACTCATGTAATCGATACAGTTCTAATGGAGTTTTTATGATGAGAGAATCGCCAGGGGCTTCCTCTGTAGGCGGGTTGTGACAATCAATATCTTGCGGCACCAAATATTCACATTGGTAGTCTTTGACATGTATAGTTATGCAAAGCCGGTTTCAACTCAATTTCGATTCCCTCACCCCATACCCCCCCCCCCCATCTTCCCAAGACGATCTTTTTGCCATCTCGAGAAAATTTCTTGGTCAGCGAAACGTTCTTAAAACTCTAATAAAGTAGATATTCCTTTCTTTTTCAGTCTCTGGGACCTGGAGGTTTTCCTATTCTCATTATCAGCAGAGCACGGGCGTTAGACTCCATAAAGATTAGTTTTACGTTCTACAACTAAAAGGATATTTTAAAAGTGAAGAAAATATAATGTTTAGAATAACAGTTGCAACATGAAACAACAAAAGGAATTCTCTAGTGCTCAATTGATGCCTAATGTTTCATGAATATTTTAATGTAAATTGAGGTGACAATTTAGTTTTCGTTGCCTTAATCATCTGCCCTTAATTATGTCCCTTGAATCTAAATATTGTCAAATTGGGTGCACTAATACTTTTATATTTCTTGTATCTTTTCATCTGGAAATATTACATTCATATCGCTGACTTATATCTAAATGATTATTGTTTCTT
>NW_020870007.1:1093760-1096260 GCF_003789085.1 Penaeus vannamei
ATATAATATAGTATATATATACTTAATTAATAGTATATATATAATATATAGTAATTATATATATTATATATGATTTATAATAATATAAATATATATATAAGATATATATAATATATACTATATATAGATATATATATATATTATAATATCATATATATATATATATCGTATCGATCATATTAGCTTGGAAACTAGCAATACTGGCCTTATGCTAGATATTTATTATTCACCTTTGTTTTGGACGAGGCTCAGGGGTGTGCTAAGGAGAGCCTGCAACTGAGGAACAGCCCTTGAAAGAGAGTAATAGGTCTTGAGTTGAGGGTTTACAATAGTTTCAGCAGAAATGGTTGCTAGTGCCAATAATCCATGAGTAAGTTTTGTCATATACACCCTAAATCACATCTAACACATTACACACATTTCACACACACACATGCACCACACCACATACACTCACAAACACACACATACACACACACATAGCACACACACATGACACACACAGCACACTCACACACATTTGCACCACGCATACGCACACACACACAACCACACACTACACACACACACACCACAACACACACACACACACACAACACACCACACACAAACCACACATTATAATATATATACTATATATAATATATATATGATATATAATATATATATAATATAAGTGATCTGTGTGTGTGTGTGGGTGTGTGTGTGTGTGTCGTGTGTTTGTGTGTGTGTATGTGTGTGATGTGTGTGTTTGTTACATGACAAAATATATATCTCAAGGTTCCAAAATTGAGGTTGGAGCAGCTCCCAAAATTTTGCATAGGCATAATCTTAGTGACTGTCGTTTGAAAATAACATTATCATCATCATCATCTCATCGCTATTATTGTTTTGTTATTAACATAATTACATTTCTAAAGAATAATATATATATTATGATATATCATATATATATATATACTCTATAAATATAGTAATGTAAATATGCTATTCTTATTTTATTTATCTATTTATTACATTATATATTATAGTAATATAATATTACTATAGATATATATCTATGTATATATATACATATATATATATATATATATATGATTATATATTATTCTATACCTACTTCATATGTGCCATTCATTTCATCTTATATTATCTCTCATGATTCATTTAAGATATGCCTATCGTTACATATACTCTATATCATATGGATATATATACTATATATATACAATATATATATATTATATATAATATATATATATATATACACTTATATATATATTATATTATATATATAATAATATATTAATATTATATATAAAAGTAATATATATATAATATATATATATATATTATTTATATATATTTATTATATATGTATATATATATATATATATATGTCTATTATATATATATATATATATATATATATATATATATATATAGTATATATATATATATATGTATATATATATAGTATGTATATATTATTTATTATTAATATATATATATATATATTATATATATATATATTATATATAGTATATATATATATTATGTTATATTAAGGTATAATATATATATATATATATATATAATAATATATATATATAATATATTATATATGTATATATATGTATATATAGCTACTATGTATATATATATATATATATATATATATATATATAAATATATTATATATATATATATATATATATATATATATATATATATATATATATTATAATATATATATATATATATATATATTAATATATATATATATAATATATATAATATAATACTATACATATATATATTACTATATAATATATATATATATATAATATATATATATATATTATATATAATATATTGTGGTGTGTTGTGTGTGTGTGTGTGTGTGTGTGTGGTGTGTGTGTGTGTGTGTGTGTGTGTGTGTGTGCGTATGTGTTTATATATGTATTACTAGACATACACTGAGCTTGACAAACTAAATCATCATCATGACTGAATCGGAAAGCAATCTACCAAGAAAATGACTTCCTTTATTCCACTGTCTGGCGAAGCAGGTCCCATTTGCCTCGTTTAAAAGCATATTTTTTGTCGTTCTCTGTAACCTCTAAACATTACACATAGCCTGGAGAACATTAGTAGTCTGGTACCTTACTGTGAGTTTCTTCGTAAAAGACACGTATAGCAGGTTTTTGAGTTGGCATTGAGATTGGTAATCTTCTATCCTTATCATTCTAATTCACCCTGACATCCTTTAGGGCATTACATATCTGAAAGTGTTACGTAAAGGTTATGGAGTACAGTTAAAATAGTGTTTTGAAATACTGAGGAAGGATATTTACATATATCACAATGGATGATGGACTATGTTATGATATCATTGCTTGATGTGCATTTATGGAAAAAATGTGCATAACTACATTTCAAAAATAGCAAGGAAAATGTGGCGATACATCAAAAAATAGCTATAGCACGGATATATAGA
>NW_020870007.1:1108760-1111260 GCF_003789085.1 Penaeus vannamei
TTTTAAAGTGTGGAAATGTATGAGGTCATTTTCCATAAAAAAAAACATTATATCTTTAAAATGATGCATTGCTAAAACTCAGGTCTTAGACACGTTGCATCAAGACTTCACTTAGTTATCTGATGATAGATTGGTCAAAAGTTTTACGCCTTGTGTAAAAAGAAGAGAGGGAAAAAAATCAGGGTACAGGATACATTGATCTGGTTAGGGACTGTAGCACAGAGAAGAAAGTTTCAACCATAATCATTATTATCTTTTGTTTTATTTTTTTGTACACTATTTACTCTAGCAGGTTATACAGTGAGGAGAAATAACATGAAAAATAATAACAGAATGAGTTTTTTTTCTCTTTCTCTTTTTGATGATACAAATGTACCCGCCCCCCCTCAAAAAATAAAATAATGATAATAATAATGAAAATAAATAAATGAATGAATAACTAAATAATAGAAAAATAAAAATAAAGGAGAAAAATGTCTTTCTTCTTTTTCTTGGTACAGGAAATCCTGTAGTGGTTGAATATTGTAACATGAAAAGAAGGTTAGATATATAAGAAGGTGAAGACACTTTTCCCTTCGATATGCTGCTTAGAAAAAGAAGAATGATGTTAACTGTTATAGTTTGTTGGCAAGACAAAGGAAAATCATTAAATAATTTTTAAAAATGTTTTGTTTTGTTTTTATACCTTATATGCTAGCTAGATAAAAGAAAAAAAGACAATGAAACGTAAGACAGGAAAACAAAGAAAAATCAAGCACATTCTCCTCTCTCCACTTCCCTTCCTCCCCCGCTTCCTCGCATGTCTTATATCCTCCTTCCTTCCCCACGCCCACTTTCGCGCCCACGCTCAGGCTATCAAGCTTGTCCTTCCCTCTCTGCCATAACCTCCGATGCAATTTCGTCTGTCCATCGTCATTTTCGTCTTTTCTCCCTCCTCTTCCCCGCACGCTCTTTGAAATCTTTGGTTTTACTTTGAAGATTTCAGAGGCGGCCAGATTCGGGAAAATGGATACTCCACATGGCCGAGTGTGTGTTGTGTGAGAGGGAGAGGGGCCTTGCGGTGGGGATGTATTGCTTGCTTGTGTGTGTGTGTGTGTGTGTGTGTGTGTGTGTGTGTGTGTGTGTGTGTGTGTGTGTGTGTGTGTGTGTGTGTGTGTGTGTGTGTGTGTGTGTGTGTGTGTGTGTGTGTGTGTGTGTGTGTGTATAGTGGGTAGTATGTATGCGAGTGTGTGTTTGTGTCTGCCTGTCCGTCTGTTTATCAGGTAGTTAGTCTGCCTCTATGCCTGCCTGCTTGTCTGTCGTACCTACCTACCTACTTACCCGCCTTCCTGTCTTCCTTTCTTCATACCTTACCTGGCTGCCTGCATACCTTCCATTCTCCCTTCCTTCCTTTTTGCTATCCTGCCTGTCTGTGTGCCTGTCTAACTGCCTGCCTACCTGCCTGCCTATCTTCCGTTCTCCCTTACTTCCTTTTTTGCCTGCCTGGCTAACTGCCTTTGCCTGCCTATCTTTCCCTTACTTCCTTTCTTTTTGCTAGCCTGCCTGCCTTCCCGTCTCCCTTCCTTTCTACTTGCCTGTCTACCTAACTGCCTGCCTGCCTAGCTTGTTTGTCCGTCTGTTTGTTTATCTCGACTTGGTCTTTCGTTGTTTTGCCTCTTCCAAGTCTGCCTTAAAATGTGACGATTTTATTTGTAAGAGGTATTTGAGTCCTTACAGTTATTTGTGGTTGTGGTCGTAAAAAACAATAATAAATGACGATGACAGGAGTTCATAAGAAGAAAATGGAAGACGATAAAGTTTCATTCATAAATAAGAATAGTAGTTCTGAAATGCTTTGATAAGTTAGAGGGGAGTTTAAAAAATGGTTTTCATTTGACGTCTGAAATCAAATTGTTGTTCATATGGCCAACTGCAAGTGAAATGTATGAAATGCATCTGGTTGCTTTGGTTTGCTCATATTTGTGTGTGTGTGTGTGTGTGTGTGTGTGTGTGTGTGTGTGTGTGTGTGTGTGTGTGTGTGTGTGTGTGTGTGTGTGTGTGTGTGTGTGTGTGTGTGTGTGTAAAGCCTTTGTGTGGCATCCCGAATCCCCTATCCCTTTTCATCTTTTTTATGTTGCCTCGGGATCATCGAAATGTGTTTTGACATCAACTTTTGTGAAAAAACGTAGTTATTTTTCTCTATTTCACATAAAACAATGAAACTGCTTACAATGTTGTCATGATTTTTGTTGGAACCAAAACATTATGGATGTTTCATCTAAAATGGAACAAATACCAGACTGCGTTTTATTATTTATTTACACAGCACTCTCCGCTTCGCAAATGTGTTATTCCACAGATTCAGACAATTATTTTTTCTTTACTTACAGGACATCAATTTTAATTCGTATGGAAAGGGAAAATAATGTTGCTTGAAGTATTGCATCTTATCGTTTCCATTGCAAGTGAGTCGGAATCCTACGCAACAAGATAATTTCAGTGATTATTGGTATATTTCAAA
>NW_020870007.1:1123760-1129420 GCF_003789085.1 Penaeus vannamei
CCTCTTTCAGAGCATAGACGTTGGCTGCTGGACGTCGTGCTCTCAAATTTAACCTCTGGATCAACGAGTGCTGGCACAAGCGGTGACATAGTAAAATGATTAATTAAACTACCGACCCCAGTAACAGTGCCCTCTACACTGCCGCTTAGTATCATACCATCCTCATCTCCATGAACTGCACAAGCATTGATTTCCCGTTGTCTGCCCGCGGACTGCACAACTCTCCAACGCAGCCAAAGCTTCTCAACACAACGTGCTTGAAATGCAGTGTATTACCCTCTACGGCGGAGTGCAAAAATTCGATGCGTCTGGAAGAATCCTCCAGGACGTGTCTGCCTCGGCCGCCTCGACGTCGCGGGTCGAAAAATCGATGCGTCTGAAACAGGCCGCGAGTGAAATAAACCTAATTATATCGGTCTAAACTTTGTTATTTTCTTCTGAAGATGTAATTGTTAAAAGAAGAGAATATGCATCTGTTGGAAAACGTTACTAAACATTGACAGTTCTTTCCGACTCATGATAAATCGAATAGTCTCTGACAGCATTTTTGAAGAGTGCATTGTCGTCAAGTATCAAATGCAGAGGTCACTGTATTCTGGATTAGTTTGAAATACTCTGTATTATATTATGGATGTCATTAAAACCTGTATGCACGTTTGTTTGCATGATGTTTACCTACACACACACACACATATATGTACATCAATCTGTGTGTGTGTGTGTGTGTGTGTGTGTGTGTGTGTGTGTGTGTGTGTGTGTGTGTGTGTGTGTGTGTGTGTGTGTGTGTGTGTGTGTGTGTGTGTGTAGGAGAGAGAGGTAAAGAGAGAGATCAGACAGAAAAACAACCATACACACCAAAGATGACCAGGTCTCATATGGCTTGGTTGTGCTTTATACATTTGTAAATCTTTCGTAACGGACAATTCTCAATTAAAAGACTCGACTTTCCTCTGAGCAAGAATTCCGGCAGAATCCTTGCACATAGCAACAAATATTTCCTGGAGATTAATGATAGTTTCTTCTTTCAAACAGGAAGGATTTGTGTCCCCGAGTTCCTGGACTATGAGCTGGGATTGAGGTTAAATCACATTGATATCATTTATATAATACCTATATCCAAGGCACTACAAAGCACCCAAAGATCAAAAAATCTTACAAAGGAAAATAATACTGGACATAGGACTGAAGACTTTACTGAAAATCTTTGTACAGATAAAGGATTTCCACATTTGATGGCAGTATCGCTATGAAATTCGTCTCACATTGTCAATAATGAATAAATAAATAAATAAATAAATAAATAAATAAACATTATATCCAAAGGTACGAATGCCATACCCTCAGTCCTAACACCTTGCAGAGTATGTAACCAAATTCTATTTCAGTAAAACATGACTTTTCTACACTAAAATCAACGAATACAGGTCTAACGTCAATCAAAATAAAACTTTCTAACATGTTGGTCCGCATAAAAGAGGGAGGGCATCTACATGGTCGGGAACAAGCACAGGGTAAGTAAAAAATGACTCGGTAATCAGAGGGGAAAAAAATGAATCTATATACACGACGAGAATGTATTTCAACACTGCATCCACACTTGTTTCAAACTCTGCTGGACCAGCGTTAATTAATCATATTATGAAGTAAATAATCAACAAAATGGTGATAAACTAATTTTATAGATACTTTGCAGCTTCCTGGGTGGAGACTATAAAATCAAAATGTCAATACTTCTTATACTTTGTAAAATTATTCAGGTCTATCCTTTATACCGTGTCAAATCTGAAACCGTGGCGAGTCCCAGCGAAGAAATGGTTTATTTATTGTTGTTCTTTATTGGCAGTGGCATGAATAAATATTGTTATAATAAAGTTGAATATTGTTACTTGTGCTAAAAATGTATCTTGTAATTGATTTTTACATCTTCATTTCGCGAAAGAGCACTTAAAAATACTTCTCCTTTTGCAATGTATCAACTACATTCATTCGAACTTTATTCCTATACTTTTATCAGACACACAATATTTAATTATCAACTAAAATATCCTTTTTCCCGTATAAATAGCATAATCCCAGTAAACAATTTTGTTAGGTTTACAATATGTTCCCGTCGCTCACGGGAACACGTTTCAGGCCACCGTGGACCAAACGGGATTGCAACGTGTGAGAACGGGATTGGCAAGCGTGACAGGCCGTGGTTACCGGTGCAGATTTTTAAAAATTCAAAAAAATTGCCACGGCAGCCACGGTGCAGAGGAGAAACTTGGTAGTCCGTAGTAAACCGGGATGAACGCAACAAAACGTAACAGTAGGTAATAAGCCTTTTCAAAACTTTGTGTCGGTCCGTAGTGTGACGGGTAGCATGTATTTTCTCCTGCACCTCACAATCCCTTCAAGTTTTAAGGTTCTCTCGCGTTTTGTCGTTTTGTCAAGCTTTGTAACGATTCTCACGGCAAGCTAGGATGTATGGTATCCGTTTCTTCTAGTTTAGTCCCGGCGTGTTACGGTTAACTGTCACAGCGCGGTATGGCGCGTTGCGTTCTCCTATGGTCTGACCCGGCAAGCAAGGTTTTGAAGGTAAAAAGCCAGTCACGGCATGGGAGGTCATTCTGTCATGAGCTATGCCACCGAAAGGCCAAAACGCAATAGGCATCACCACCACCGCCAGTAGAGTAGCAGGGCCCGGGGCAGCCTGATGATCCACTGCTGCCAAATGCAACTGTTACTCGGAGCTGGAACCCGAGGAAGCACCTGCTAGAAGGGCTCCCAGGGTCGTCACACGATTCAGAATAGAGTGGATGCTATTGGTTTGGAGGACTTCTTTTCGTACCGTGGCCACAAACGTGCTCCAAAGCTGCCAGACCTCCACGTTTCATACGTAGAAAGCCTTGACCAAACGGGGGAAAACGAGTCAGACCTTTTAGGAGAACGGGAAAAACGTGGGCCTTTGAGCCTCCGGGAGCAGTCCCTCCCCTCCTCCCACGGCTTGTCGCGGATACTATGATAGACCGCGTAAAAAAAAATAGACATAATACCTTGAATCCGGAGGAAAAAATGGCCCACATCCTACGGCGCACAACGGTTCGAGTAAACGGGGCTGCCGGGGGCTCTGGGATCATAATGTAACCCTACCCTTAGACTGCCTAGTGACCAATCATAGTTTTTTAGTCAGAGTGGAAATACAAACGGAGAGGGATTTTTTTTCGATCTGTGCTCTGTTTATATCTTTTCCCAGATGATCTTTCTCATCCAACGACTGGGCAACAAGTGTGAAGGGTTGTTCAGAAAAATGAACCATCACATGACATACACAGACCTTTGTGCATGGGAAATAGGGACAAGGACAGGCCAAAGGCGTGTGGCGACGTATAAGACATTCGGTATTTAGTACCAGATATCGAAACGGGCGAGATTCTGGAGGGTGGTTTCCGAGAGAAAATTTTCAGGTTTAGGTCAGGCAGAAGCCGAAGTGTCACATTCTTTGCTTTTCCATTGTTGTTTTTTGAGTTTCTCCAATCCTTGGAAAGTGATCTTTAATTTACATCAATTAAATAAAGTTTAGATGATTTTCCTTTGTCGCGTATAATAATTATCTTCATAATACTACATTGTACATCTTTTTCTGAAACCCGTCCGTCTCGATACTTGTCATTATATGAAATTTGCTTACTTTGTTTCAGCATGTTTGGCAAACTTTTCACTGAGGTCTACCAATATAAAAATTGTTGCACCGGACAAGGTAGGTATATACTGGACTTTCTCGCCTTCTTGTCTGTTTACCTATCTATCTGTTACTCGAACTTGAACACTGGACAGCCTAACAGCTAATAAACAATCCGCTATTATTATTATTATAACTATCATCATTTTATAAATTATATTAATCATACGTTCTATATCAAACCTCAATTTATACAGAATTTGGCATGGAAACCAGGTTTTGTTTCAGATTTGAGTTTTCCCACGGTTATTTGTGCGTAAATTCCTAACTCGATTCATGTGTTCGTAAACAACTGTGATTTCTAAATCAAATACCGTGTGTCGATGTTTCAGAGGTATTCTTTCATTTACATAACAAATGAGAAAGATAGTTGAAAAATAACAATTTTAGCAGGGTTACTCAAACCATATTTTCATTTTATCCCAGAGTCTATTTAGCTAATAATCTACTGCTGACCGATTTTCCCCCATTGCAAATTACTTAATTGAATATTGCCAACTACATCCGACAGGGCAACCCGCCTCTAGCCTGTCTGTGGAATGATATTAAAGAGTGTTCTTATATGGAAGAAACACAAGAGAAGTTTTCAAAATAGTTTAAGAATTATACTATGAGGATCTTCAAGAATGCAGTAACTACTTCCGGATAAAAAAAAGGCGATGGCCAACGATAGCATTTGTTGGTGCAAATAATATACTGTATAAGAAAAATTAAAATGAAAAGGAGATGAAAGAAGATGAAGAAAATGATAAGTATAAAAAGAGAACGATGAGAAGAAATACAAATATAAACGATAATCAAGATATACAGAAGAAAAGGACAAGAAGAAGTGCAAGAACAAGGAGGAGCAGGAGCTGAAGCCAGGTATATTACTCAAAATGGTGATCTTTCATTTGATTTTGAAACACTTTTTTTTTTTTTTTTTAATAGCCAGGTAACCATTTTTTCACAAATTATGTGATCTTCATTACATAACAAAATACGAGTGTTTTGTCTGCAGTAATAACGTCGTGACCACAGACAAATTTGAAGTCATATAAACATGTGATGTAATGAAGAATATAATTATGTACAATACATACTCGAATAAAAAAAATAATAAATAAGAACAAGAGGCGACTGAATATACATGATAGTTAACTGATACTGAAATGCATACAAGTAGAAGTCCACATCCTATTGATTTGATATTTCCTGTCAAACTAAAGACATTTCAGTCTTTCGAATGATAACCTCCGTGCTTGTCGATGCCATCCGAAATTCGCTACACAGTGAATACCTCAAAGGAACTACACGATTGCCATCACGAATTCACTTGTCATTGATTATTTCTATTACGTCAGCTTTATCTCTCTCTCTCTCTCTCTCTCTCTCTCTCTCTCTCTCTCTCTCCCTCTTCTCTCTCTCTCTCTCTCTCTCTCTCTCTCTCTCTCTTTTCTCTCTCTTCTCTCTTCTCCTCTCTCTCTCTCCTCTCTCCTCTATGTCTCTTATATATGTATACTTATATACTTTACATCATACATATATATATATATATATATATATATATATACTATTCATAGTATATTTAGTAATTAATATCATATATATAATAGTCACACACATATTATTACACACACACACACACACACACACACACAACACACACCACAATACACTACACACCACACACATCAACACTACACACTAACATGCACTTGCAACACAGTATACAAGCACGGCCGACACCATTAAATATCTAATTTAACTATATATATATATATATATATATATATATATATAATATATATATAATATATTATATATATATATATAATTAATGTATATTATATATATATTATATATATATGTATATATTATTTTATATAGATGATAGATAAATTAAAGGATTTTTGAAAAAAAAATAAAAAAAATTTTATAGAAAATATATAGATATTAG
>NW_020870007.1:1138688-1146188 GCF_003789085.1 Penaeus vannamei
ATATATATATATATATATATATATATATATATATCATATATATATATATACCCAAAAATGTTGCAAATTAAGCAATATCGACAGTGGCGGTGCGCGCCGCGGTGCAGGCCAACTTCACGACCGAATTTGCATAATAATAGTTTTGTGTCGCAGAAAAATATATCACCTGTTGGCGTGGCGTGTGAAGAATGATCACCTTTGTACCCTGGCTGGGCTTTCTGTCTCATTGTGGTCTGTTCCCCATTTCCAGATTCAAAGGGACCCGAGTTTTCGCATTTTTTCGTTTATTATCATCTTTATCGTTGTTTTTGTTATTTTTATTGTGTTCGTGTGTTGTTGTTAGTGTTGATGTTACTATAATCATTTTTATTAATATTATTGATATTATTTTTATCATTATTTTTATCATTATTATTATTATCATTGTCATTATCATTCCCATCATCTTTATAATCATTATTATCATTATCATTGTTATCATTATCATCAACATCGCCATAATACTAATAGTAACTATAATAAGAAAATAACAACCAACAAAATTACAATAATAGTAATGATAATTATTATAATAAATAAGACAACACAAGAACGCTACCAAAAGATGATGTTCATAAGGTCATTAACAACAGTAATGATATCGGTAATAATAATAATAATAACAATGAAAATTAGAATAGTAATGGTAATAGTGATAATACTATCACTATTATTATTATTATTATTATTATTTTATTATTTTACTATTATCATTATTATTTTATTATTATTATTATTATTATCATTGTTATGATCATTGTTGTTATTATAATTGCTATTAATAACAATGATAAAAAAATAGAATGATTATAACAACTATCATTATTATTATCATAATGATAATAGTTGTAGTAATTGTACTGAAAAGGCAACGTTTGGTAAAGGTTGGTTCAATGTGTAATACTTGATCGTAACCTCTGATATTTCAGTTCACTCATCATTTCAGTTTTTCTTCTTTTTTCTTTCTTTCTTATTTCTATATTTTTTTAAAGCTCCGAATTACTTTTTCATCACACTATATTATAGGAAATAACCGTATTACTCGAATCATTTTCTACATCAAGATATTCACAACGGAAAATCTTGTAGTCCAACTTACTACCACAACCACCACCTTTCTGCGAGAGTTCACGCGCGAGTGTGGCGACTCTTTGCAACTACACGCTTTAAGCAATTTTTCTATATACATTCTTCCTCTGTCACGTGACAGCAACACTCGTCATGTCTTACCCCGAGGGACGTTCAGCCGGAGGAAGAAGAAGAACCCTCCCCACGTTGTTCATCTTGTACCTCGTGTCTCTACGTTCTCTTGCTGCTGTGGGGGTCTTGTGGCTTTTCACCTCTCGGTGTTGTTTCGATAATGATTGTAAATAGATAGATTTGTACAAATTTAAGTCCATGCGAACACTTTCTTTGTTTATGAAGTCTCTGTCTCTGTTTGTCTCTCTCAAGGACGTGTTTTTTTTTTTTTTTTTTTAATTCTCTGTGACCTGATCACCCTAACAATGGAGCCTATGAAGACCTTTCGATTTTTAGTGCGTGGCCATGTTCATGAAATATTTATAAGGATCAAAAGCGACTTGAGTGTGAAAAAAACCTGCTTCGACACCGAATTCAGAACCTGCTTCGTCATCGACTTCAGAATCTGCTATGTGAATCTTATCCATCCTTCTTGCCCTTACTGGATGCCCTTTCTAATATTTTCGATGGTCTATACAGGGAGACAAAACACCATGATCTATATCCCGATCAATGTGTCTGTGTGTGTAAAGTTGTACATAAAACATTTTAATGGTATATTATTTAAACATCAGTTTTTATATCTAATGTATTAGTATATACTTTTTCTCTCATTTTAGGGGTTGAGAGGACGCGAATAAACATACAATAATGCCTTATCAGTTGGCGGAAAATGGGGTGAGTGATTTGAAGACAGCGCACCTGAAAGGCGTCATGGCCTCAACAAGTTCGATGGTTTGGGGAGTTTTAATTTGGGGCTCCTTCAGTCTTATCAAAAGGGGCCATCTTCCGGACTTCAGACATCCAATGGTATTTGTTCCCATGTATCGCTAGATTTGTATCCCTTACTTCAATGTATTTAGTTTGTGCATTGTGGGGTTTATACCAAAAGTATCAACACTTTAGACTGTTTTTCCATTCACAATGGGACATGAAGATTTAAGGAAACTGTTCAGTTTTCTAAAATCATATATGTGTTTTTCTTAGTTATTAGATAGTTAACAAATAAGTCGATGGTGCAGCCATTCAGGTATGTATATTTAATGTCTGACCTTAGCCCTTAGGTCAATATAACTTAAGTAAGATCGGGTCTCTCTCTCTCTCTCTCTCTCTCTCTCTCTCTCTCTCTCTCTCTCTCTCTCTCTCTCTCTCTCTCTCTCTCTCTCTCTCTCTCTCTCTCTCTATCTCTCTCGTAAAAAATCAAACACCAATGCATCATAACTATGCACCGAACAGTATTTTATTTAGCTCTATGCCCTAAATTAATGTATTTATCTGCACGTAATCTGAATTTATTTAAATATTTGCTCACCTCGTTCATATCAAACGGCCGAAAAAACAAATATAGCATTACTGTATGTTTATTCCCCGTCCTCGCAACCCCTAAAATGAGAAAAAAAAACAAAACTAATACATCAAAAATTTTAAAAACTGATGTTCAAATAATATACAATTAAGAATGTTTTTCATACATAACTTTAAACACACACGGACACATAGATCGGGATATAGATCATGGCGCTTTGACTATGTGTATGGACCATCGTAAATATTAGAAAGGGTATCCAATAAGGGTAAGAAGGATGGATAAGATTCACAGACCCGTCGCCTCGTCTCTACTCTGGATAGTCACAGGAATTCAACTACATCTTTGTATATTAGCGGGGTCAGTGTAAATGAATGAATAAAAGTGAATGAATAAATACAAACTTCCCACACCCTTTAATTCTACGTCCATTCTCTTTCTTTCTCTCTTGCTTTTATTAATTGTTTTTTGCTCTGTCTCTTTCTCTCTTTCTTTCTTTCTCTTTCTTTCTCTCTCTGTCTCAATCAGTTGTTTTTTTATGTAAAAATAAAAATCACATAAAAAAGGCAACTGTGAACTACGTTATTTGCGTTTTTATATATCTCTTTCTTATGACAACACTTGAAGTTTGATTAAGCCTGAATTAAATTCAATATTCCTATGAGTCAAAGAATGTTCACACTCTTTTCATAGAGACGTCTTATACATGAAATAGACGAGTAGCAATAGTAAGCCATCATATATATGCGCGAGAAAAATATATATAAAATCTTGAACCCTATTTTGGCGTTCACAAACTCTTGATTTATTAGTTTAAAAACTTATACAATCAAGTTAGCGAACTTATACAATCTGCATTTAAATAATAGCCGTTCGAGTGACAGTTAAGGAAACTTGGCATCAGGTTTATAAACGATAGTTATATTGTTTACAAAATTTCATGATATCTATAATATCTTAATGAGTGTTCAGTGTAACGGAAACTAAGGAGAGATTTGCGATACTGTTATTATCGTTATACAGATTCTAAACGGTGCAAGTTGATTTGTTCATAATCTTCATGAAATTCCATTTTAGATAAAGCCAATATTATTGCAACATTAACGACCAAATGTTTCATTCCCGTGCAAACTTGCCTAATGTTATCTTGCTCTGTTGTACTTGTATATTAAGTAAGTAGAAATATATGTATATATATATATATATATATATATATATATATATTATATAATATATATATATATATGTGTGTGTGTGTGTGTGTGTGTGTGTGTGTGTGTGTGTGTGTGTGTGTGTGTGTGTGTGTGTGTGTGTGTGTGTGTGTGTGTACATATATTTGTATATCTATCTACTTATCTATCTAACTACATATATATATGTATATGTATATATATACATACAGTTAGATATATGTTTATACAAACACACTCAGTCTAAAATCACTCTGCTTACTCACCGTATGGTAAGGTAATTTAGGAGCATATCAGTACTTCTATGATTTTTACAATATACGTTTACCATGTTGTCGAAATCGTGCTTGTTGCACCAAGTTTCGTGCATAGGTGTTCACACGTGCAGAAATACATGTACAAGTGTGGGCATTATACCATAGTTTGTTTTCTTTTTCTGTTAATTTATTTGTTTATCAACCTTTTTTTTTATTCTTTTATTCATTTATTTATTTGTAGTAAAATTCGTCTTTCCTGATACGTGTCTGGATGCAAAATTTTCCAACAGCGAACAGTAATGTCTCCTGATTCATGACTTCGGGCCGTTAATGCTCCTGCAGCCGCCTCTTCATTCAGGTAATAGAGGCCATGGATTTTTATATATCGCAGAATTTGTTTGATTTTTTTTTCCTACCTTTCTATTTGTATAGTACGTTTCCCACCCCCTTTAACTATATGTCCCCTTCTCTCTCTCTTCTCTATCTTTACCTCTTGCTCTCTCTCTTTCTATTTTCTCTCTCTCTCTCTCTCTCTCTCTTCTCTCTCTCTCTCCTCATTTTTTTTCTCTATCTATATATCTGTCTGCTCCTTTTCTTCCTCTCACTCGCCTTCCCTCTGCCCCCCCCCCCCTCCTCTCTCTGTCTGTCTGTCTGTCTCTTTCTCTCTCTCTCTCTCTCTCTCTTCCTCCCTCTTTCATATCCCGAAGGCACGATCAGTAACAGAACACGGGGGATCTAAGCAAGATTGGTTACACATGACAACCTGCGCAATCGCATGTGACACACACGATTGGTCCGTCCTTGGTGAATCATGTCATCAGCAGATGGAGGTTGCCTGGAGCAAAGCAAGACAAAAAGGACCGATGAAGTTGTAGCCATTGCAGCAGCCCGGGATAAAGCGGAAAACTCTTTATTTTCCATTTGAGGCGATGGAGTGAGAAAAGAAATATTCTCTTTGAGGTCATTATTATTATTTTTTTTTTACCAGACATTTTCTTTGGGAAGTTCGAACCTGCTTCTTTCCCTTCGTTACGCTGACGCACACTCTTCTTTACTGGCCCTTTCACCCTTGCCCTTTCGAAATATCAAATTCTATCTCCCGGCGCGCGGTAAAAGTCTTATAAGGCTGATCATGCCACGTTGACTACCAAAACAGGAAGGGCAAAGACAGCACAGAACGCGGGTAGAATCGAGCACCATGGAGTTGGAAATTCTACGAGAAGAAAGGCTGTGATATATCTTGCCACAGAGAAACAAAAGAAAATGGTGACTCCTTTGTCCATCAGAGAATATACCGTTAATTAGAATAGTGGTCGTGACGTCGTTCCTACGGAGAAAAGACGGTGAAAATAAGATGTTATTGACAATCATCTTGGAGAAGGGTTATTGGGAGAGACGACGAGACCTTGCCTTATGAATTACAAGTTTTGTCTTAAGAAAAAGTTCGAGGACACCACATACTTTCTCGTGAAGTTGCAATCACACCGTAGCGTCTTGTTTAACAGGAGAAGACACGAGGAAGGAATGGAGGGCCTGCTGTGAATGAAGAATCAGGGGTTGCATACATTACTGCGAGAGAGCACTGAAAGGCGCGTACTACTGCGGTGTGGAATAGTATTTGTTTTTTGTTTTAAACTTTAAAGAAAATTATTGAACTTTACGTAAATTTCACGGTGATAAATATTCAGAGGGTAAGATTTTAAATGTTTGGAATAACCGTACGAGAAAAAAAAGATGGATTTAGTGAAGGAGTGATATGTTAACTGTGCATGTAACGTTAGTCCTTGAAAGAGGCTTATGGAATACAGAGAGAGAGAATAAATGATTTACATAAAGGCAAACTGGTCGAGAAAGTGAACAGCAGAACAAAATTGGAAGAATTTGGTGTAGGAGGGAGATTTTGGAATATGAAACACGATGCAGTGAAGATTTTACAAGTGAACGAGCTTGATAATGGAATGAATAATGAAGAATGTACATGAGAGAGAGAAAGAAAGGGAGAGAGAGAGAGAGATGTATGTGTGTGTGTGTGTGTGTGTGTGTGTGTGTGTGTGTGTGTTTTGTTGTACATATATATATATATATATATATATATATATATATATATAATATATATATATATATATATATATATATATATATATATGTACACATATATACATATATATTGTCATATTATCATATCGATATGCCGTACCCGTGCAGACGTTAGCGATAATGGTTTCCCAAACATCTTGTTATTTGCAATATCTGTGCAGCTTTGCTTCGACCTCCTACTGCTCTTCTTATTCCATCTATATACTTCTCCCTTTGTCTGCCCCTTGCTCTGCTATCTGGGATTTCTTCCTCTGGAGCTTAAGTCCTCTATTTTTCCTCTTCTCATCTTCAACAAGCCTCATCTGTTTTACTCTTGTCTTCACCAATAATTCTCTTTCAGTACCTAATCTTCTTAGCACTTCTTCATTCGATATTCTCTCTGCTCATGATACTTTTATAAGCCTTCGCCAGCACCACTTTTCAAATGTTTCCATCCATCTTTTCCATCCAGGCTTCTGACAATTTATGTACAAGTATGTACACACACACACACACACACACACACACACACACACACACACACACACACACACACACACACACACACACACACATATATATATATATATATATATATATATATATATATATATATATATATATATATATATATATAGTATATGCTCTCTGTCTTATTTCTAATGATGAGTGGCTGTTGGTTAATATATTTGTCGCCTTCTGAAATTCTTCACATTTCTTTTCATTTCTTCTATACATCTTCCATCTTCTGTAATGTAGCTTCCCAAGTAGCAAAATCTTTTCACCTGCTCTATGATCTTGTCGTTTACTCCTACACTGCATCTTGGGGGCATATGGCTTCTTACCATTAACCTTCATTTCCGTTTCATCTACGTTGGTTGTCAGACCTTTTGCTTCACTCGCCTCCTTCACTGATGTAGAAATATCCTGCAGTTTCTCTTGTGAATCATCTCTCAGAACTGTAGCATCTGTATATCTTGATTTATATGCATTTCTTCCACCACTAGTAAATCCTTCTTGTCCTTCAACTGGCCTCGTTATCATCTCACTGTATAGAGAGATCAGGAGATAGAACACACCCCTGACTTACTCGCCCGGTCTCCTTCATCTACTCTCACTCCTACAGCAGTTTTTGTGCCCAGTAGAGTTTTTGTAAACACTTTTTTTCTATCCACTTCTATTCCCTTTGATATGTCTAGGAAATCTTTATGCTTAACTCTATCCAAAACCAAATCATAATCAATAAAGCACAACTACACATCTCTTTCCATCTCTACACCTTTTTCACTCATCACAGTATGAATATAGCAATTCTCGTTCCTTTTCCTTCTCTAAAGCCATATTCCTCGTCTGTTATCTCCCTTTTTAATTTTTCTCTTATCCTCTCTAACGC
>NW_020870007.1:1178688-1181188 GCF_003789085.1 Penaeus vannamei
AAGGAAAGACCGAAAAAGAGAAAAACACTGTAAAAGTTCTTGAAGCAAAATGTACAGCACAGCAAAGATAGGCAAATTGAATTACTGCTAACATGGATCGGATACAGTTGCGTACTATATATATATATATATATATATATATATATATATATATATATATATATATATATATATATATATATATATATATATATCACGCACACACACATATATACATATATACACATATATGTATGTATATGTATATATATACATATGTATGTATATATATGTATATATATACATATACATATATGGGTATATATATATATATATATATATATATATATATATATATATATAATATATATTATATACATATATATATATATATGTATATATATATATATATAATATATATATATATATATATATAATATATATTATATATATACATATATATATATATATATATATATATATATATATATATATATATATATATATATAATATATATATATATATATATATGGATGTGTGTGTGTGTATGATTCTATGTATATTTTCATGCCTTTATGTATGTATGTTTGTATGTATGTGTGTGTATATATGTATGCCTGTATACCTGTATGCATGCATGTATGTCTCTATGTATGTATTTATATATAATGTTCACATGTGATTTTTAACAGTTCAACGGTTATTTACATTTCAAGTGATATAGTGACGTGATATGAAGCCTCACATTCCTCGCTTCAGATGCTTCATGAAAAACACGTAAACGAGAAGAAATGAAATGTCATTGAGTTTGCCGCAGAAAGGATATTCATTCATGGTTTGAAAATGAGTATTATTTCCCGATTTTGGGCATTGCGAACCTGAGTATATGATATAATGGCGACTTCGATATGTTATTATCGAGTATATGATATACTAGTGATTTCGATATATTGCAGACTGAGAGTATGATTTATTTATGTGTTCTTGATATATCGCATATTATTCATATGATAAACCGTTGGCTTTGGTATATTGAGTAAATTATATACTAGTGATTTTTAAATTCTAGACCAAGTATATAGTATGCTAGAGACCCAAGTATATTGCACACTAAGTATATTCTGTACTTTTGAGCTTGACATATCGCGCATTAGGTATACTACATAACAGCGACAAAATACAGGAGTGACCTCGATCGGGTCATACGAATTGTAAATATATTGAGCTTAATTCATTTGGACAAAAGTAAATTCGGAAATATTTCATTTAACTGATTCTTATGAGAGATTGAGTTTAGCTTTTTTATCGGTATCAGTTAAAAAAAAAAAAAATATATATAATAAATAAATATAATATATATATATATATATATATATATATATATATTATATATATATATATATATATATATATATATATTATATTCCTTGATTATTTGGCCAATTATAAGAACTGTTTGGTAACGGTCTAATAACGGCTCCTGAAATAAGATTAAATAATAGTGTGTAAAGTTTTGTTTCGCTCTGTGGTTGCATATAAAATTTAAGATTCTCCAAAGGTCAAAGTATCCGAGCTCTATTTCAGTTGTATTTGTAGATAAAAGGATGGGATACCGTGCTAACGTTCTAAAGTTCATAGTACAGTGAAAGTGTAAATATATTTTTTTCAGTAAAAAAAAAATATATATATATATCATATATGTAAATGATAATGAATAAGATGATAACAATAATGATAATAATGTAATAATAATATGAAGACATGATATGAAATTAAGTATAAAAAAACACCTAATGACCAATTGCATATTTAGATGAGTGGATGAGTGTAATTGGGTAAGAATAATAATGGTAATAATAAAGAAAATAATGATAATACAATTATCATTTCCATTACATTATTATTACGACTATCTTTCCTTTTCCTGTCACTATCATTATAAATATGCAATACTTTTATAAATAGAGAGAGGAACGTCTTGTGCTTCACCAATGATGTGTGATCCTTACCCAAGCTACTTCAGGCCATTGGAAGCCTGAGCGTAAGATAAGAGAACGTGAATGCTGCATTGTACGCTTGTCTGCGCTTTTGCCTCGGACTGTATGCTTACCTGACTAAATAGTCCTTTTCTCTCCTTGCTTATTAATGCATGACCTGTAGTACTAAAATGGTAAGATGTCAGTTTACTCTTTGATTAATTCTTAATCTTAGGCTGTGTCTCTCTCTATGAAGTATGTTGCTGTATGTGCTGTTTGGCTTTGTGTTCATTATATCCTTTTATCGATCGTCAGACAGAGTGACAGACAGATGTACAGAGAGACAGATAGACAGGCAAAAAAAAACAAAGACAGAAAACAGAGTTTCCTATCATTAACAGGAAATTTCTGGCGGAAATTTACAAGCCTACGTGTTTACATGTTTTCTAATTTTCCTATTTGTTTTTAGAGCGCGCGGGGAAGCGTCCTGCCTCGCCAGATTTTCCTAACCCGGGGGTTATGGGGGCGCAAAGGCCTCGTAATG
>NW_020870007.1:1188688-1196188 GCF_003789085.1 Penaeus vannamei
GTCTGAATTATCATAGTAAACACGCAGCCACAGTTGCCGATACGAGTCATAGATGCTGATGACTCCCGTTATTATCCCAGACATTTTGGTTTATTTCTCCGAACGTTGAATATCTCTTGTGTTGAGTCCACACAACCAACGAATTCATAGATGTTTTCAAGTAGATTTGTTATTTTTTGTGGATTAAGAAAAGCAATATACATGCAGAAATATACGAGGAAATGTTTTATAAAACTTTAAAGTAATAGAATATTGATGTGGAGGTACTCAGGGTAAGCACTCGATGCCATTACTTTAAAGTCGTGAAGTCGGTCTCCTTATGAAATTTGCAGTAGCTGAAGTTCGGAAACTGCCTTCGTGTTATCCCTTGAACAGCCATGATCTATGAAACTAAAAGTGCCACACATTAACAGCGTGGATGCAGCCATGATCTCGCATAACGGCAACCACGTCTGGTAGAAAGAAGGTTTAAGAGATCTGATTGCCAACGTCTGGTTCTGATATGGCACTTCAGGAAGAAGTTGCTGAAGTCGAAGAAGTTCCGTGTTAAAAGGGAGGTGTGTTGACCTCGGTACCTTTAAGCAGAAATGATCTCATTCTTTACAATCGAAACGAAATTGAAAGTGAATGTCGCACTAACGTGTATTACATGAACATAAAAAGGATGTCGCATTATCCGCTTTCTCAGACTGGCTATACTTCTCCTACCCCCGAAACGTGCACCTCTCGTATTCCATTTGAACTTTGCTTAGAAGCAATAACTACGGGTAAATGTAAGCAACATCACTGTAGAGGCGCCAGCCACCGTAGGGTAAACATTAAAGTGAAATCTAATTTTGAATTGTAAAGAAAAGGAATAATGAAGACCGACGAAAAGGACAAGAAAATTAATTTACGAGGACGAAAAACCAACAAGACAGTACAAACAAATACAGCAATTATGTTAAGAGTTCTGAAAGAAAAATAAAAGTGAAAGGGTGTACAGGAGGACCAGCGAATTTGAATTTCTTCCTCATCCTACCTGTAACGGTCTTACCCGTCTGTGAGTGGAGTGTCAGAATGAAGATACACAAGGCGCTCTTCGGGATGCCTCTGCGCATGTGCTCTGTATCTTGTAGCCTTAGTCTCTTACTTCGGCAAACCTCCCAGAACTTGAGGCTGAAAAATCGAATAGGGGACCGGAGGAACACCCATTCCCGTTCTCCCCATCGTCTTTCAGGCGAAGAACGAACCCAACGCCCTTGCCACGTCGAGGGTTCTCTCCTCCACCTAGACCCCGTTCCCCTGCCCATTGTCGGCGCTCCTCGCATTAAAGGCAGCGTGGCTCGGGTACTGGCGGCAGATGCTACGACCCGGCGGCTTGTAAGGAAGGATTAGGAGGAGGAATCTCGAGAGGAAGCTAAGGTGCTGGAGGTGAGGAAGACGGTGGTCGTTGAAGGAGGGGGGATGATGGGGGAAGTATTTTAAGAGGAGGATTAGAACACTGACACAAAGGTAATTAATTAACACTTAACACCACCTGGGGCAACTAGCAACCTGATCTGCCAACCTTCGAGAATTCAGGTTGATAAACGCTGAATACCAGTTGACAGAATATATATATATATATATATATATATATATATATATATATATATATATATATATATATATATATATATATATATATATATCAGCGAAATGCCGGAGAAATCAGAAGGAATTTATAGGTTGACACGGAGGCGTTATGTGCTGCACAGGAACAGGCGATCAGAACATATTATGTGAAACACCACATTGATAAGAGTTGACAATCCTCTTTGTAGAATGTGTGGACGAGAGGAGAAAGTGTGCAACACATAGTAAGAGTAAGAGGAAGGAAATAGAGGCAAGGAGGAAGGATATGCATGACAGAAAGGAGGGGAAGAGGAAAGGGAATGTAATAATTTAGCTAAAAAAGAATGCAAGAGACGCCATGCTAATGTAGCAAAGAAAATGTATTGGGAACTGTGTAAGAAGAATGCATTAGAACATAAGGAGAGATAGTATGAAGATGACCCAGAAGGAGCGGCAGAGAATGAAGATGTAAAATAAAATAAATATACAATGCAACAATGTGATAGAGGCAACGAGACCAGACATTGTTGTTATCGATAAGAAGGAAAAAAGCGGTACAATCGTGGATATTGCAGTGCCCGCCGAAGGAAGAGTACACGAAAAGGAAAGAGAAAAGGCAAAGAAATACCAGGACTTGCGGAGGGAAATTGGAAGACTGGCAACTGAGGAAGGTGCATGTTGTTCCCGTGGTTGCAGGTGCCGTTGAAAGTGTGACAAAAGAAACTGACAAGTGGACTGAAAAAATAGGTGTACCGGGCGATGTCGGAGCTATACAAAAGACTGCCTTGATAGGAACTGCAAGGACCCTGAGGAAGGTTTTAGAAATGCCCTGTTAGCCCTTGGTCACTGTTATGACACGACTAACAGGAGTAAAGACGGCAATTCAAACAGCCAGAGCATAAGCTGATAATAATTATAGTAATATTAGTAATAATGATACTAATGATGAAAATAATAATGATAATAAGAATAAAAATAATAACAATAATTACAATGATAATGATAATAATAAAAACAACATCAAAAACAACAACAATAATATAACAGTTGATGACAAAAGATGATAATGATAACAATGTGATGATAAACTTTATATAAAAAATAATAGCTAATCGTAATAGATAAATAATTTATAAAGAAATGGTAATACCATTAACTGAAGTAAATAATGATGATAGTAATATAATGATAATAATGATATTAATAATAATAATATCAGCATCAGCTGTAGCATCAGCAATGACAACAATAACGACAACATGATGACGATGATGATAAAAATGATGATAATGTTAAAAAATACTACTACTACTAATGCTACTAATAGAATAACCATCATCATTGTCATATCAGAAACACATTTATAACAATATTAATGACAGTAGTAATAACAACAGTAATATGCAGTAGTAATAATAGTTGTATAAGAACTCGTAGGTATGTCATTATTTCTATGTTAAACTTTTTTTTTCGTCATACTTAAGGCTCGACAGCATACTGCTTTCGATATGATCTGTATAATCGACAAAGCAAATAATTGAACGAGAGTGCAAAATCTGATCAGTATTAATCATAAAACGTATATGATATCCATAATGGATATTAAGCATGAAGGCTTCTAATAACTGCTCTGCAAGTTGGCAAAGAAATATACAAATAACGATTCGTATCACATACCAATGCTAGGTTCTCAGAGGCTTGAAAAAAAGAAAATTATTAATTTTAGAAATTAAAGAATGACGACTCGGCGAAGACTGTATATGCACGTGTGTGTGTGTGTGTGTGTGTGTGTGTGTGTGTGTGTGTGTGTGTGTGTGTGTGTGTGTATTCACCCAATCAGAATCCCGCAACCTAATACAGAAGTGGCTACAGCTTGAATCTTAGCGCGAAAGTTTACCATTAGTCTGCGCAGTCAGGAGGGATTCCGAATCCCCATAAAAGGATCCGCCGAACGAAGCCTCGGCCCATTAAAAGACTATAAGGTTATTATCTCCATATATACTGCATATTATCTTGGGAAACCGTGAAGGAACCTTTTTCGAAATATGCCCTTTGTTACAGGTGGCGATAAAGATGCGAAAAATGCTTCCCAGGGATTTGCTGAAAGGATTTTAGTGTAAATAACGCCCGTTTTGCATAGTGTAAGAGTTTCGGAGAATTCTGTTTACGCATTTCATTCTTAATATGAACAGACTTTTTGCCTGGTAGAATATTTTACTGCTGTTCATGCATTATAGATATTCCTAGAAGATATAAGCTTGAATACCGAATGTGCATGATTCAAATATGTAAGATATGTAAAGCATCAGATAAAAATAGTAATAATTCCTTTAATGCATCATTCGATTGCCTATGAAAAGATTGTACACCGTATCGATTTTATTAAAAGCCCCCCCCCAAAAAAAAAAAAAAAAATCACATAACTGAATACAATAACTAAAATATTCATTTTATATTCACTTAATAAATATCATTTTGAGAATTCCTTTTATGAGAAAGAACCACTAGAGATTTACATATAGGAAGAGTTTTAGATTGTTTGGTAGATACTGTTATCAAAAATGGATCAGGTCAGTTATCAGTTCATGTTGAAAGCTTGGAGTTAAAGCAACGTATTCATTTGATTTACTTGATGGCTTACATTAGTGGAAGACTGTTGAGGGGAGAATGTTGTAAAAAAAGGACATTGTGTTGTTACAAATTATGTGCATACATTACTTATATATACGTATGTGTGTGTGAGTTATTTATATATAAATACGCATACATTTATATATTTATATATGTGCACACACACACACACACACACACACACACACACACACACACACACACACACACACACACACACACACACACACACACACACCACACACACACACACACACACACACACACACACACACACACACACACATTACACACACACATACACACAACACACACACACCACACAGCACACTATACCACACACACAACATACACAACCACACAATATATATATATATATATATACTATATATATATAATTATATATATATTAATATACATATATATATATTATATATATATAGTATATATATATATATATAAATATATATATACATATATAATATGTATGTATATTGTATTAGCTATATATATTAGTATATATATATATATATAGAAGTATAATTCTGACAAATAAACACTATAGCTATAGGCCTTCTTTGGTTTCTAGACTTTAAAAGAATTCGAGCTTTTGACAAAAGCTTTAAACTGGCCATGTTTTGAATCCTGTGTAAATGCAATAGCAACGTCATTTTCTACAAAGGTATTATAGCAACAATTGTGTATTAATGGACTCCCTCAAGAGATACACGATGGGGCTGGGAATTCCACTTGTCTGTGCATATCAAAGCACTGCTCTTCTGGCTTGTTGATTGTGGCGAGTAGGAGGCTCGTTCTTACTCGGACATTTGCATTTCGCTTTCGTTGTATCGTCATTATCGTTCGTTTTATCGTCATTATCGTTCGAAAACCTTACGTTTATCGTCATTATCGTTAATTATTGATATAATTATATTTTCGCTTGTTATCATTTTTACTGCTCTGATTTTTCTTTCACAGTTATTACTATTAATTCTACTATTATACTTTACTACCATTACTTCCATTAATACTGCTAGTATTACTACTGCTGCTACATCTACTATTATCCTCATTATCATTATTATGTTTAAACGCAAAATCGAGTCGCTTAAAAATAAATAAATAAATAAAAAAAAAATAAAATAAAATAATAATAATCGAAGTAGTACTAGATATTCCACCATTCTTAAAAATCCTCTCTGTTTACTGCATCTAAACTTACCTCACACTTTAAGCTGCAACTCCCCTCACTTCCACTTTTCTGCCAACCTTACTGATCTTGACAGCTTTTTCACTTCGCTCGCTGCAGGGGAGTCTCAGATGTGACAGAAATGATATGCATACTGCTTTCCATGAATATAATAAATTCGTGGAGGCGAAAAGGGCAAGTCATGACGAACCAAGGGTGTTTACACTTTTGTTTCGCTGTCCTTCGTTTTCTGTCATGATAACTAGTCGTGAACGATTATGGAATATATTAAATGGCGTAATCGGTCATGCGTGAGCTTGAGTTGCATGGGAGACAAGGGGCCATTAGCCACATAGCTGCCCTCCTTGCAGCGTCTTATTTTGTGACTGTCAAGCGTTGATCCCTCGCTTAATGGAAGGTTTCAGCGAAGTGTCATTACTGAGGACGATGTATTCTCCAATGCTGGTGACAACAGTAAATACACTTGCAAAAGCAAATGCATGCAGACACGCGCACATATGCACACACACACACACACACACACACACACGCACACGCACGCACGCACGCACGCACAGACAGACACACGCACATACACACACACAGACACACATGTAAACATATATATATATATATATATATATATATATATATATATATATATATATATGTATAATATATATATATATATATATATAATATATATATATATATATATCATGCATACATACACATACATATATGTAAACAATATATTTATATATATATATATATTATATATATATATATATACTGTGTGTGTGTGTGTGTGTGTGTGTGTGTGTGTGTGTGTATGTATCATTATAAATATATATACATATATGTATATATACACACACATGTTTGTGTATATATATGTGTGTGTGTGTTGAACAAATTACAAGTAATAAAATGAAAGCAAAAACAAGAAAACAACCGAATACGCAACAATAAAGGGACAAGAGAGAGAGAGAGAGAGAGAAGGTTTCTGCGTTTATATCCATGCTTCCTACAACGTGTTGCCGTCAATCACTACGTGTATTTTCCTTTCTACATTCATCCTGGCCTGAAGTACTGCTGCCTATCAACACCGACGACCTTCCATCCTCCGTAGCGTGAGAGACTCCAATAAACCAAGATTTTATCTCGTCTTCATATGTTTTATCTCGCTAAGTAGATAATAAGGCTGCTTAACCTAATGCAATTTATTAGGCTGGCATTGCTTATTATTGATCTCTATGTATTGCTATTATAGCCAGATTATCAATTATAGTTGATTGCATACAGGTTTATCATTTATCTAATGTACTGGAATTATTTGGTCATTGTTCCGTCAACAACACGAATAATAATAATCTCAATCAAATACTCTAAAACCGATATCACACACTTCATATTTATCTAACTCTTGTAACATACATCTAACGTAACATATATATCCATTTTTCGCCGTAAAAAAAACTTGATTGCATTGTTATTTTTTCCCTTCATAAAAAAGCTGATTGCATTGTTATTCTTGTCAGCTTGTGGATGAATACGAACTGCGGGCATGTGCGGAACACGTTAAGCACGGGCTGATGTCGTATTGTTCGGAATGTTTTGTCGATGTCCAGATTATCCTAAACTATCGATGTTATCGTAGTATAGATACACATAGATTGGACTTTAGGGGGGGGGGCACAAGTTTGATTTCAATCATTTGTCTATATGTAAACACGAAGCATAGTGCAAAAATATTCAGACAGATAAACTATGGAAATAAAAGAATACTATTTTCATATCTATACAAATATGAAAGCGCACATGCATGCATGCTCACTTGCAGCTTAAGGTAAATATGTATACAAAGAAACAAGGAGCAAGGAGAATAGAAAAGAAAGAAAGAACGAAAGAAGGAATATGCACTAACACAAACACACTCACTCACACACACACAGACACACACACACACTAGACCGCACACACACATACACGCAACACACACACACACACACACACACACACGCACACACACACATACATACACATACACAAACCACACACACACCACACACACACACACACAA
>NW_020870009.1:0-5000 GCF_003789085.1 Penaeus vannamei
TGCATACGTCTATTAATCATAAGATGTATGTAAGGTATTGTCTTTGTTCAATGTTTAGAAGTAAACATTGTTCATTTGAGTGTTTTATTGCATACAAGATCGTATTTTCTTGTTTTGCAATGCTTGTTTTTGCTTGGGATGTAATTTCATATTTTATTTCGAGTATTAAATGCTGAGTAATGATTATTTGAGTTTGTGTTTGATTTGGTCTGCATTTCCTTTGCATATGCTGATGGGTACAGTATTTGGAACCTCTGCATGTCATCAGTAATCATGTGGAGATGGCATGATGTGGGTTTAAAGTCCTTGGTTATTTACAGGTTATGAAATATATTGTATTTCTTCGAAACTATTAATTGGCATTTATGAGTTTTACCTTATTTGACTAGTTTCATGTATTAATTGTATCATTATAATTCTTGCAAGCATGTAATTTATCTTTAAGGATCGTGTTATGTTTTGGTTACTCTCTCTGCAATAAGATTAGTAACATAATCATCTGATATTGTTTATGGATACTTGTCTGGTTTTGTGTCTACGCAAATTAAAAATGAGAATTTATTTATTTTACCATTTTGCAAGTCATGTTTTTTTTTTTTTTTTTTTTTTTTTTTTTTTTTTTATAAATCTATATTTTCAGGTTTGACTCTTATCAATGATAAAGGTTTTACAATAGTTACATCGTATAAATGGTGAACCTATGATGATGATAATGGCAATGAGAATTATGGTAATGGTGATAATGATGATCATGATGATGATGGTAATGATGATGATGAAGATGATGATAATGATGAGAATGATAATGATAATGATGATGATAATTATGATGATGGTGGTAATGATATGACCGTAACAAAATAATCATAAGAATGCGTATGTGAACGTTGTGTGACGACTCGAGACAAACCTTTCCCGCAGACAACGCCGGGTAGAAAGCAGTCACATCACCCCCCCCCCCCCCCCCGAGTCTCCATTCCCTGTCGGTGCGTGACGGTCTGGTAGATGTCTCGCACTGAGAAGCTTATCAGTCAAATATTTTGGGAGCGGAGGAGACTCATAAAGAAATTGGTTCCTGAATGATATTGGGCTCGCTGTTATAATATACGCAGAAATTTGTACAAACGTCTTTAAAGTGTGCTGTGGCTTTTTGAACCTGTATTGAACCTTTCATAGGGACATGCTTACCGATCCTTATGGCTTAGCCTGAGGATAGAACAGAAGAAAGAATTATTGGAGGATTCTTGATAAGCCAATTGTAAGTAAAACGACGGAGGAAGGAAGCACAGGAATAAGTCGCAGGCCGTTTCGCTATATTGTAATACAGCGGAAAGTTCTTCAGCAAATTCGTTTGTTTTCGTGTTTTTCACTTCGTTGTTGTTTACACATAATAAACGAGAAACTATGTTCAGAATAAATTACAAACACGAGCAAAAATCAGCTGCCCATTTGATCCAATTATGAACATGCGACCGAGTCCTTTGCACAACCTTCCTTCTCACGAAATGTTTACCTCGAAACGGAGTCTTGCTCAACCAGTCTTTAACGATGAATGACTGGAGGAGGCCTAGCTTTACCACGGGAGAAGCTAGACAACTCCATCTTGGAGAGAGAATTGTGCTGCATTAGAAAGAATTGTTCTTTCTTTTTTATTTATGCTAAATATTTACGTAACATATATATATATATATATATATATATATATATATATATATATATATATTATATATATATATATATATATATATATATATATATATATATATATATATATATATATATATATATTATATATGTATATATATATATATATATATATATATATATATATATATATATATATATATATATATATATATATATATATATATATATATATATATATGTGTGTGTGTGTGTGTGTGTGTGTGTGTGTGTGTGTGTGTGTGTGTGTGTATTACGAAAAATAACAATGTTTTTTTTTGTTTTGTTTTTTTAATATCCTTCTGATTATTTCTTACCAAGTGAATTTTACATCCCTCTAAGTACCTTGGTAGTAAAATAATCTAGCCATTATTTTCAGCGTTGGCTTAATACCTCGTATTCATTCCGCATTTTCCAATTTCAAATTATCAAAATATCTGAAGTCAATGACTCGTTTATATATATATATATATATATATATATATATATATATATATATATATATATATATATATATATATATATATATATATATATATAATGACCAGAATATCAGTGAAGAATAATGGGTTTAGAGCCAGACCCATCGCCATGACAAAATACCTGTGACATTACTCTCTACGCCTCCGGGGAAGTGGCATGACTCGCTGCTTGTATCTGTCATGCATCTCCAGCAGAATCGGCCTCGGCGGTCGATTCTGGAACGAGTTCTGCATCACTCAGTGTCCAATACTTCACTTACGCGCCGTTGTTTCGCAAATATAAGGGAACCTCACGAGTGCCCTGAACTCGCTCGTCTAATAATCATACTAAACGTCTTTGTTATCAAGAATGTATACCTCGGAGATAATTGTAGTACATCCTTTGAGGTGTGTAGCTCTCAAGGCTCTCCACGATACCTGGAACCCCGGTGTTTCAGGCCCTCGCCCTCGCCCTCCAACCCGCCGTCCTCGCTGCCTGGCCGACCTGACCGCGAACACGATACGAGTGTGCTGCCAACGCTCCTGATGTGGGTCAGTGGATGGGAGATTATCTTTTGCATTGTCAAGTTATTATCGCGGACCATGAGGACGTAGTCTGTAGGGAAGCATTAAAATACCAACACTCCAAACAATATAATGCCACCTGTTTTCCGGGAGTGATGATGTTAAAAAATAAATAAATAAATAAAAAGTGTAATGGTAATGATAATACATAAAGTTGGGTTCACACAATCAATTCGCTTCATTAAACATTGAGCACTAATGAAGACGAAAACATGCCAACGGTAGCACCCTTGCAGATCTAGTGCACAGAAGAGTATTACCTCTTCTTACCGGGGAAGTAAATGGCATTAACTAAGAAGAATTTGGATGAAGAAAGACTATTTCTGACCAATAACTACTTATATAACTTCTGAATATAAATTAATTTAAATGATAAAATAATCATCATAACTAATAAACAAATCACTGCGATGGCAGATGGCGCATTCAGAAACAGTAAGGTTACTTTTTAAAATATCATGATATATGAAGTCCAATCTAAAATGCACAACTTTACTGGTCATGAAAAATACCAAACTGCTAACTCTCCCCGTGCAGTGTTCCACCCTATACGCAAACATTTAAACAAAACAAGTCAGTCAGGTATGATATTAGTGTGGTGAAGTGTACAGAAAGGTTAATGTGTTGTTTACTACGTTAATATGTCAAGGCTACCAATTGGATTGCATGTATATATATTATTTTTTCTTCCTTATTTCTATTAACATGGTTGTAAATGTGTCTTTTGTGATTATGAAGTAATAATTCTAATAATACGGATGCATACGAATAGCCCATAAGACCTCGTTCTCTTTTTAGCAAAAAGCTTATAAACTTTGAATATCTAATTGTATACGTTTTTCTGGAAAAAAAATTGTGCCATATAAGTTCGTCTTTCCATGTATTATTGGCAATTGCTTAATTTCTTGAAATTATACCAAAAGGATAAGATTAGTGAAGGTTCTGTTATGTTTGGGTCTGTTTTTGTATTGCAACATTAGATTACTGCGTGTTGAAGGACCTGATTGTCTTCATTTTCATTGTTTTTTTTTTTTTTTTTTTTTTTTTGAATTGTAGCTTGGTTACCTTTACGAGGTTTATTACCTCAAAAGTAGTTATTAATGATAATAATGATGATGAACATCAGTATAGTAATGAATATGATAAATACGATAGTAATACATCATTTTATTGTTACTTTTAAAATCATTATTAATATTTTTCTATCATCATCATATTCAAGATCATCATCAACATCATTTCGTTACCCATTGAATTTATTGAATTTAACTAACGTAACCTTTTGTTATCCTCTCTTTCTCCAATATAATATATATTATTCACAAAACAACGTTTCATTAAAACACTAACAAAATCAACCGATAACAGTTCATTTTGACATATCAAAATATTCACACATGCACTAAGAAACGCAAGTCTCCCCGGCACGTACAGACCGTCACGCCAGCAGCTCCACGAACAACACACCCAAAGCAATAGAGCGCCCTATATCTGCCACACTTCATTGCTCTGCGATAAGTTAGGGTCCGAATGGTTATACGCCGGCTTCACGTTTCTTTCTTCCTTTGGTATTTTCCCCATCGACAAAGACAAGAAGCGGATATTTGGAGGTTGTTATCTCGGCCATGAGTCATTAGGAAATGGATCAGGTGGATCGTGCAAAGCGATATGGTTTGCGACATGGAGCGGCGCCGAAAAAACAAACAGTTTTATTGTTGTGTTTTGGCAGGTGGATGAATGGGGCTGTGGCCGCTACGCCAGGGAATATTGTGTTAGCACGCAGATGTCTTTTGATCTTCACGTGACCACTACCATGAACACGCATAGAGAACGCACTTACATACACACATTCATATAATCAGATACACATGTGTATGTGCACACACACACACACATATGCATTCGTAAGTGTGTTTGTATGTATGCATGTCTATTTATGCATACACACACATACATATATATATATATATATATATATATATATATATATATATATAAATATATATATATATATATATATATTATATATATATATATATATATAATATATATATATATATATATATATATATATATATATATATATATATATATATATATATATATATATATATATATATATATATATATATATATATATATATATATATATATATAATATATATATATATATATATAATATATATATATATATATATACATACATACATATATATATATATATATATATATATATATTATATATATATATATATAATATATATATATATA
>NW_020870009.1:25000-27500 GCF_003789085.1 Penaeus vannamei
ATGCACACAAAGCCAAAATACGTTTTTTGTTACTGTTGGATGTTGTTCCGTTATTTTACTTTATGGGAAATGAACAAGGCGGGCAATCAATTAATAACAAAGTAAATAATCCCTTGAAATAAATAAAACTGATTTTGGTTACGAAATAACACCTCTGTTGCCGCCAGGGAGACGGAAATGAGGAAATGTCCCAGACTTGAAGTGGTGCAGGAAAAATTAATTTCTTTGATTAATGGAGTCACACGGGCTACCTCAGCCAGGTTTATTTAGGAATGGCTCGCGCTCTTTACTCAACGTCTGTGCTAATGAGCTTCTAGGTACAATATTGCTTTTCCTACGTTATATTTGACGCACATGGCCCAATTAGAAAAAACTTTCTTAACAGACCCTATTACCAGCAAGCAAAAATAACATAGTCAAAAAGATAAGGTTGCAATGACTAAATTTCTTGTTAGTAACCGAACAAAAGGCATTTGGCAGATTGATAAATTTCCTTTTGCAGAAAAAGTTATTCTCGTGATGCTGAAATGGCGAAAAATATATTTGACTAGCCAGCAAACCAATCAAGTGCATGCTCGCTCGATTGTTAATGACTGTGGAAGGTAGGTGCCAATAGTTTACATAAAGGGAGTCATTTCACATGCTGTTACTTCGAAAAATAAATGCGTAAAAATAAAATAATATACAGTTCACATAAAGCTGAAATATGTACGGTACACCATTTAACTTATAAACACCTGACTGTTAATTCCATTTGGATTTGCATTTTAAGCCATTTTCAGGGAGTGTTATTACATGCAATTATTTAAACTAAATCCAAGAAGGCCACATCAAAGCACATCGGCGGATTAGAGGCAGTTGGATTACAGTGTCCAGCGTCTTAGAAACAGCAGCCTCATTGAATCCGTCAATAAGCGAATTAATTTGTTCACAATAAAATCACCATTCAAGTCCTCCACGGAATCTATAGCAAAATAATTACAATTTCTTTCAGAGCACTTTCTTGTTAGTCTTCACTCACGATTAGCTCTCTTATCATCCAAACACAATTTATATACTTTACTTAGGGGTACAAAAAGAAAAAAAAAAAAATGCTTTGCCACATACAAAGCACAGTTTATTCCTCTTTCTTTGGCTTTCGGGTTATAAAATGGTACGACAGTATGTTTGTGGCAAATGACGGATGGTGGTGAAATACGTCCAATTTAACGTATCAAAGAAGGAAACAACTCTTTAGCATAATTGTTGCTTAATGTTTCTAAAAATATCTACTTTTCCACAGTGTTGTTAGCCGGTGTTGACGATGGTGATGGTGATGACTATGACGACAAGGATGATGGTTATATTATTAGTAAAATGAATGTCAATAATAGTAATGATAATTATCATTATTACTATTATCACTGTAATTATTACTTACAAAACGACAGTAGTAGTGTTAGTACCAATAATAATGATAATAATAATAAGTCATAATAATAATAATGGTGATAATGATAATGATGATTATGATGATTATAATGATAATTGTAATAATTTTATTTCCAACTGTACCATCAGTACCAACTATGATTCTAGTAGTAATAATAAACGCCAACATCATCATAAAACAACTTATTCACGATACTTTTCATTATACTTTTAATTATCAAAACTGTTTCATCCTTATCAGAATACGTTTCATGACAGAACACCTCCTGACAACACCTAGCTTTAGAGCAAAAATTTTATTACCCGTTTCCATTTCCCTCTTGCTGTATTTAATATTACTGCGAGGGGAAAATATTACATGTCCTGATCTCTGGTTTTCAGTTAATATGACAGAGAAATCGGCAGATGGCGAGAGTTTAAGTATGATTTCGGTAAGCTGTTTTGATTTTCATTTTTATTTCATTTTATATATATATATATTTTTTTAAAATATTGATCTTTGCCAAACACGAGATTGGATCTTTGGCCTAAATTGTACTGAGCCAAATCTTTACTCGCATTGCCTCTCTCTTCAGTAGAAAAGCTAACTGGAGCTATTATAGACTTTTCGAGAATATCTTCAAGCTGCACAGCTTTAACGATTAACAATGCGTCTTCACTGATGCCTTGTCTTTGTGCTTACATAAAAATTAAAGTTATCTATGCATTTGTACCATATCTGGCCTTCAAGGATCAACAATGCTTATTCATTTATGTCTTGATGTTGGGTTTTTACATCGTTATTTTTTTAATGACCTAAATAGAATTGTTTTAGTCTCTGTAAAATAGCATTAGGATTCTCTGTAGCAACTTTGCGGAAACATACTGATGGAATGTAAGTAAAAGTCACATGATTTATAAATATTCTCCAGAAACACTAATCTTTCGTTAACTGCAGCATAAAGGACTTGATATAAATCGCTTTTGCCGAAACTCTTGACACTGCTTGGTAAAGAGACAACCAACGAGTTTTAAAGAGGTATATGTAATGTAGTTGATTTAGTTGCTGCAGAGAGTATCAACTATTTTC
>NW_020870009.1:32500-35000 GCF_003789085.1 Penaeus vannamei
TGTTATTATTATTACTATTATTTTTATTGTTATGTATGTATATGTTTGTGCAGGCGTGCATGTGTGCGGATGTGATTATTGTTATTATTAGTAGTAGTAGTATAAATTATTATTATGTGTATGTGTGAGTGTGCAGGCGTATATATGTGTATGCTATTATTATCATTATTGTGTGTGCATATATATGTGTTTGTGCAGGTGTGTATGTGTGTGTTATTCATTGTTATTGTTATTATTATTATTATTATTATTATTATTATTATTATTATATATCATTGTGTGCATGTGTGTTTGTGCGTGTGTGCAGATGTGTATGTGTATGTGATTATTGTTATTATTGGTAATATTATTATTCATTATTATTGTGTGTTTGTTGTATTATTGTATGTTGTTATTATTATAATTCAAGCATTCAACAATATTGCCTATATTGCTCTATTTTCAGCTGTCGTGTCAAGAAGCCCAATTACTGAAGGGGACGCAAGTACAAGATCGTCTGCATAGATTATAGGATTTACGATTACATTATTGAGTATGCACCCGATTTCAGGATAATCCATTCATGTACTCCGAGAAGAGATAGGGTGACAACAGTGACCCTTGCCTTACTCCACATTATATATCAAATTCTCTTAAATAATTTCCTCCCCGTCTAACTTTCATTTTTTGACTGGAGTGCCAAGACCGAAGTATCTGTAGCGCACACACCGGGATCTCTCGCTTCCGCACAATATCAAAAAGGTATTCAGGAGTCTAAAAAACGTGTATGTAGGCATGTTTCGTTTGCTATACTCAAGTGTGATGTATTTTTAATTTAGTTGTTGCATTTCTGTTCCATGATCCGCTTCATATGCAAAGTGATTTTCAGACGAGTACATTTCCAATTAGGTTCTACCCAGGATAACGGCCTCTAATAACTTCAAGATCGGGTTGGCAAGCGCAATGGGAGGATAGTTTCCAGAGCTACTAATATACCGATGCTTATCTTTATTCAGGGGAACTATAGACATTCTATCAAGTCTTTCTGTGTGGCGTGACAATTAATAATGTAGATAATGATACATAATTACATTATTAATGTCAAAGGACATTGGTTTACCATTCTTACTTACAACAAATATCTTTCGCATTCCTTGTTGTGGTCTGTCAGTCTGTACGTTTTATACACTATTGTTATATTAATTAGCGACATTATCATAGCTATTTTACTCTTCATCTTTGTAATTTTGTTATTATTCTTATTGATCAAATCATTGTTATGTTAATCACATTAGTATTAGGATTAATTCGCTTTCCTGCGTTCTCCTCATTTACTTGACTATTATTATTTACCATTATTATCATATATGCTGTATCATGAACATTAGACACTGTGCATACCATGCAAACACAAAATCAGTACCCAATAACACTTTATTGATTTATTATATATAACAACTCACATATTTCTGACATTTCCTGACCGTTCTCTCTCATATAAATTTCATCTCATATGATGCTATATTCATCTCTCTCTCTCTCTGTAATATATATATATAAATATCTATATAATATATATATATGTATATATATTATATTATATATATAATATAGTAGTATATATATATTATTATATCATATATATAATCTTCTATCTATCGTATTATATTTTATATATTATTATATATTAATAGCAAATACAATCTATACAATAATATATATACTATAATTAAAAAGTATCGAATTCCATTATGACAAGAACTAATACAATGTGATAATATAAAGAAATACAACACACCAAATAAGTATTTAGATAAATCAGTAATTTCATTGATGATAATGATGATAACAGAATAATGATGAAATATGGTTACCCAGCAAATAACAATTATTCGGACAATAATATAGAACAACAAAGTCGATATGAGAATTATATGAAGATATATAATAGTAATAATAAAATAATGATATAATAATAACAACAATTAAGACTTTAAAATAAACATGAATAGTATTGGATGATGATAACTGCAATACAACAACACAATATGAAAAATCTTAACCAATAATACATAATAAAATGATAATAATATTCAACATATAATATAATCATTCATCATCACATTTGGTAAATAATATTATTAATTATTATGATAATGATAATAATAATAATTATAATGAAAGAGTATAATGACCAAATGTATAATAAATAATTGATGATAATAATAAAAATGACGATGACATTAACTATACGTAGGAATATAAATTACCCATATTTTAATTATGTACTTATTATTATGCAAATAATAAATGATAACGATATTATAATGATACTACTTTTATTTACTAATATTCATACTTATAATATAAAAGACAATGTCGCATAATCCTGAGGATGAAAAATAATAAAAGAATTATGATAATGATAATAATATAGATTATAGGATCGACGACAATACAGTATCATATCATCCTTAATTATAACGGATTCAATTATTAAACGCGACACTACCAGAATGCA
>NW_020870009.1:47500-50000 GCF_003789085.1 Penaeus vannamei
TCCCTTTTCTCTCTAAGTCACCTGCCCCTCCTAACTTCCTGTTGACACCCCCCCCCTCGGACAGTCGTGTAAATAATGTGTGCATAAACTGACGGTCAAACTACTGTGGTATATTTGCCTCGAAGAAGAAAAGATGACGATAAGTGTAATAATAATAACAATAATATTAATAATAATAATAATAATAATAATAATAATAATAATAATAATAATAATAATAATAATGAGGAGGAGGAGGAAGAAGAAAAAAATAGTAATCATAACAATGATAATGATAATGATTATGATAATGATGATGATAATGATAACAATAACAACAATGATAATAATAATTATAATAGACTTACGGATTCGTAATGTGTGCGCGAGCAAGCGTATGTCATTCTTAAATATTTATGTTATCAAATTTCACCCAATTTTAAACCAAAATGAATTGACCTAACGTCCGCAATCACATGGAATATGCTTCCAGACATGAGATGCCCTTCTTACATCAACATGAGGAGAATTAAAGGTCATTTTCTCATGGAATATGATTTCAGGCGTGTAATGTAAGCGCAACGGGTGAATGGATGGAACACAAGCATAGTTATAATGCTATGTTCTATATTTGCTGCTTTAGATAAACAAAAGTTGTATCTCCCAAATGTACCGTGCAGTAATTCAATGAAAAGCTTCTAGTTTATTGAATATTCAATATATATATATATATATATATATATATATATATATATATATATATATATATATATATATATATATATATATATATATATATATATATATATATATATATATATATATATTTTCACCATATAACTTTTAGAAATAGAATGAAATTTATGTTTTCATTTTATATGTACAAATGATATGATATCCATATTTTCTTTTTTGTTAATCGTCATTATTATCATAATTAATATTATGATATTTATTGCTGTTGCTGATGGTATCGCTATCATCATTTTCATCATTATTTCTATTATTATTACTGATATCGATACTCTTATTATTATTGTTATCATTATTATCATATTTATATACAGATTTTTTTTGTGTTACTCTTTTTAATATCAAAACTACCATTAAAACGGGTCGGATTTAGTTACCACCTGTTAGTTAGAAAGAAAAGTTTTTTATAGTACTGACGAAAAGCTTTTCAAACAAATTATGGTTTTAGAATTGGCCGCAGGCTCAGAGTTGTATCATGAATATCACAATTCTTGAATAACATTACTCATGAATCTAGTCATGATTTTGACTGGAAGTGAACGATGGAGATGCTAAGTTCAAGAACCTTAGACTAAAGAAGGGGTTACTGATCTTAAGAGAGAAAGTGATATTTTCATGCCAGCTATGACAGAGGACATTGCTGTCTCCTGTTCAGAGACCGAGGCTAGTGGATGAGTCATGTGAATTATACTTTTAAAGCTGGGGTGTCACGCCCATGGCCCGCGGGCTGAATGTTGATATCGAGGGTGTTATAAGTCGCCCCCAGTAGGAACCATTGGCATGTGAAATAACGAAATAAGGTTCTTGTGTTTATAACTTAAAAAATGAAATTCTGCGTTGAAGAGAAAATACATATACATACCGTACAATTACTGGAGTACAAAGCTAAAGCAGCAAATTGCATGGTAGATTTTGTTTTGCATATGTATATGACAAAATAGACCCTCTAATATTTAAAAAACAAACGCAATGGCACTATGAACTGTAGCAAATGCCTCATGCATATACAAATACATTTTGTTACCGTTAGTATCACCCAAATTTTGAATTTGTTAAGCCAGGCTTTTAAGGGTCGGCTGTAGCGCTAACAATACTTTTTATATTTTCTTTGGATACTAATTTTAGCTACGACTGTAATTGTCCGACGATAAATCAGTGCTTGAACTCTGGGCGCGCAGAAAGGAACATCCAAGAAATTCAATTTTTAACAAGATTCAAATCCAAGCCTTTTCCCAAGCAACGCAACCAAACGCTTTTATATCATGTCATTAGAGAAGGTTGGTTGTTTAGAGAAAATTACGAAGGGGAACGCCATTTTGAATGTCGATAGATTTTCACGATTAGATGGAAACAAGAGTCGAACTCAGCGACTTATGATATATTCTGATTGTACTGCTAATTATTGTTACCATCATCATCATCATTATTATCATGGTTATTTTTTATTATTACTATGAACATAATCGTAATCATTAATACTATCATTATCATTATTATTATTGTTTTATTATCATCAATATATTATTCCTTTCATTTTCATTATTTTTAATCATTATTATTTTTAGTCATTATTTTCATTACTATTACTACCATCATCATTATCACTATCACTATCATAATCATTGCTATTATTATCATTACCATCATTATAATGTCGATTAACATGAGAAAAAATACAATGTTCTGCAACACTATCGTATTTTACAAAATTATTCCCGTTATATCAGTATTAAACCTACGAGTATTGATATGAACTGCTAATAGAAAT
>NW_020870009.1:70000-75000 GCF_003789085.1 Penaeus vannamei
AACCGATCATCCTGACGCAAAGAACGGACGTTCCAAGCCCCCACCCTAACTTCCCGCCTTAGGTTCAGCCTCTGGCAGTCGCTCCGGGTGGATGCCACCTCTGCCACCCCCACCAACGCTGCCCCATATAAAAGGGGGTGGCAAGCTGCGTGCCCCATCATCCACCTGTGGGGTTCCCGAGGGCTTTCCCCCACAAGCTTCACTCTGGGCTGGCGGCCACCAGAGTGCAGGCGAGACGGGTAGTTCTCGTTCCCAGTCTGCGCTCCAGCAGTCGCCCTCCCAGCAGGGCCCACAGTCCGCCTCACTAGCTGGGTGGGAGGGGATTTTCCCCTCCTCCCAGCCTCTCCATTTATAATTTGCACTGCCGATTGGTTTATATCTGGGGGAGGAGGACTGGCAAGGCCCACCTCCCCCGAGCCTCCCATTAACCCCAGGGGGCTAGGGGGCAGGAGTTGGTACAGGGCCAGGGCGTGTCCACACGCCGGTGGGCCATGGCCCTGAACCTCTTGGGCCTCCTGCCGCTCCGAGATCCCCCTCAGTTTAGCCTGGAAGCGCAAGGTACCCAGTTTCCATGGGCGGCCACGAGGAGGCACTGCAGGGAGTCTCGATGATGGAGAGGCTATGCACTGGCAAGGGGAGGCTTATGCAGAGCTGCTCCCTTTTTCGCACGAGGCTAGCCAGCGGTGGCAGCTGTAAGCGAGAAGGCATGCACAAGCTCTTAACACTAACTAGACTACCACTCCATCGCTTCACACCACCCTGCGCATGAAGCACCCACCCATATACATATATATATATATATATATATATATATATATATATATATATATATATATATATATATATATATATATATATATGTATATATATATATATATATATATATATATATATATATATATATATATATATATTATATATATATATATGTATCTATATATATATATATATATATATATATATATATATATATATATATATATATCCTCCGCAATCACTCACAATCCTCCGCAATCACTCACAATCCCCCCAATCACTCAAAATCCCCAATCACTCAAAATCCCCAATCACTCACATCCTCCCCAATCACTCACATTCCTCCCCAATAAATCATAACCCTCCCCAATCACTCCCAATCACACATAATCCCTCAATCATTCACAATCCTCCCAATTACACATAATCCTCCCCAATCACTCACAATCCTCCGCAATTCACTCCTCCCATCCTTCCCCAGTCACTCACAATCCTCCGCAATTACTCAATCCTATTCACAAATCACTCAAATCCTCCCGATCACTCATAATCCTCCCCCAATCACTCATCCCTCCCAATCACTCACAATCCTCCCCAATCACTCACAATCCTCCCCAATCACTCACAATCCTCCCAATCACTCACAATCCTCCCCCAATCACTCACAATCCTCTGCAATCTCTCACAATCCTCCACAATCACTCACAATACTCCTCAACCCCTCACAATCCTCCGCAAGCACTCACAATCCTCCCCTGTCACTCACAATCCTCCCCAATCACTCACAATCCTCCCCAATCAATCAAAATCCTCCGCAATCACTCACAATCCTCCCCAATACTCACAATCCTCCGCAATCACTCACAATCTTCCGCAATCACTCACATTCCTCCGCATTCACTCACAATCCTCCCCAATCACTCACAATCCTCCCCAATCACTCACAATCCTCCCCAATCACTCAAAATCCTGCGCAATCACTCACAATCCTCCACAATCACTCACAATCCTCCGCAATCACTCACAATCCCTCCGCAATCACTCACAATCCTCCGCAATCAACTCACATCCGCCCCAATCACCTCATCCTCCGCAATCACTCACAATCCTCCACAATCACTCACAATCCTCCGCAATCATTCACAATCCTCCGCAATCACTCACAATCCTCCGCAATCACTCACAATCCTTCGCAATCCCTCACAATCCTCCCCAATTACTCACAATCCTCCCCAATCACTCAAAATATTCCGCAATCACTCACAATCCTCCCTATCACTCAAATCCTCCGCAATCACTCACAATCCCTCCGCAATCACTCACAACACAATCCTCCGCAATCACTCACAATCCTCCCCAATCACTCAAAATCCTCCCAAATCACTCTCAGTCCTCCCCAATCATTCAAAATCATCACTCACAATCCTCCGCAATCACTCACAATCCTCCGCAATCACTCACAATCCTCCCCAATCACTCACAATCCTCCGCAATCACTCACAATCCTCCCCATCACTCAACAAACAATCCCCCCAATCACTCACAGTCCTCCCCAATCATTCACAATCCTCCCCAATCACTCACAATCCTCCCCAATCACTCACAATCCTCCCCAATCATTCACAGTAAGACACGAATTTCCAAAACTAAACCAGATTGCCATGCATTCCCAGGAGGAGTACGGTCAACGGACAGGAAAGAGTGAAAAAAAATCATAAAATGGAATGAATCGCGTTCGCATCTAATTAAGAAAGTTCTTCAATCAGCAGTCATTAACGGACGCGTGACAGGGAGACAAAGAGCCAAGCGCATCGGCTGCATCGGAAGTGATTTGACTCGTGTGAAGTGGCCGGCCAGGCTATTGTGTCCTTTTAATGGCGACGGTTAAGCCCAAAAGACTTTTTTTTTTTCATTTTAGTTATTATTGATGTTGTAGTTATTATTACTGGTACTAGCATTACTATTGTCGTGATTATTGTTATTGTATTTTGTTATTGTTATTATCATTGCGATTATGTTTGTGATTACGATGATCATTGCGATTATATTTACAATTATTATCATTATTATCATTATTATTACCCTTGTGACGATGATGATGCTTTTCATTATGATTTATCTATTCTTATTTCTATTATACTCTCTTTCAAATTATTATTCCTTTTACCGTCTTTCCCCTCTTTCCCCTTCCAAAAACATTTCTGGAATTTATCATTGTAACATTTTAAAAGTTATTGATGTTATTTGTAATAGTGCTGTTATTATTGTTGTTATTATTATTACTCTTCTTTTTCTTAATTATCATCATCTTTATCGTCATCGTCATCCTCATCGTCGTCGTCGTCGTCATCATCATCACCACCATCACCATCATCATCATCAATACAATTGTTATTATTTGTTGACGATTCTAGTGTAATATAGGGTACCTAGGTAACGTACTGTTCCTCACTCCATATTAATACTGCTGTTTCCATTTTATTCGTCCATCCCTGGACAGAAACATTAATAGTAACGTTCACTGCCATCGCCCGTTTAATACGTATGGGGACAGGGTATACTTCGGGAGCAGTCATTATGCAAAAGTACTATAGAAAAGATGGGGTGTGTGTAGTGAAGAGGGGGGAAGGAAAGAGAGAGAGAGATGGGAAGGAGATGGGGAGGAGGAAGGAAAGAAGGAAGGAAAGGGAGAAATGGGGAGGAAGATGAAGGAGAGAGAGATGGGAAAGAAAAAGGGAGGGAGAGAGATAGGGAGGAAAGGAGGAAAGAGAGAGGGTGAGAGATGGGGAGGAAGATGAAGGAGAGAGAGATAGGAAATAAAAAGAAAGAGAGAGAGATGGGGAAGAAAGGGAAAGGGTGAGAGACGGGAAAGAAAAAGGGAGTGAGTGAGAGATGGAAAAGAAAAAGGGAGAGGGTGAGAGATGAAAAGAAAAGGGGAGAGAGTGAGAGACGAGAAAGAAAAAGGGAGAGAGAGAGAGATAGGAAAGAAAAAGGGAGAGAGTGAGAGATGGAAAGAAAAAGGGAGAGAGTGAGAGATGGAAAAGGAAAAGTGAGAGAGTAAGAGATGGAAAGAAAAAGGAAGAGAGTGAGAGATGGAAAGAAAAAGGGAGAGAGTGAGAGACGGGAAAGAAAAAGGGAGAGAGTGAGAGACGGGAAAGGAAAAGGGAGAGAGTGAGAGACGGGAAAGAAAAAGGGAGAGAGTGAGAGATGGAAAGAAAAAGGGAGAGAGTGAGAGACGGGAAAGAAAAAGGGGGGTTTGAGTGAGAGATTGAAAGAAAAAGGGAGAGAGTGAGAGATGGAAAGAAAAAGGGAGAGAGTGAGAAATGGGAAAGGAAAAGTGAGAGAGTGAGAGATGGAAAGAAAAAGGGAGAGAGTGAGAGATGGAAAGAAAAAGGAAGAGAGTGAGAGATAGAAAGAAAAAGGGAGAGAGTGAAAGATGGAAAGAAAAGGAAGAGAGTGAGAGATGGAAAGAAAAAAGGGAGAGAGTGAGAGATGGAAAGAAAAAGGGTGAGAGTGAGAGATGGAAAGAAAAAGGGAGAGAGTGAGAGATGGAGAGAAAAAGGGAGGGAGTGAGAGATGGAAAGAAAAAGGAAGAGATTGAGATATGGAAAGAAAAAGGGAGAGAGTGAGAGATGGAAAGAAAAAGGGAGACAGAGATAGATGAAAAGAAAAAGGGAGAGAGTGAGAGATGGAAAGAAAAAGGGAGAGAGTGAGAGATGGACAGAAAAAGGGAGAGAGTGAGAGATGGAAAGAAAAAGGGAGAGAGTGAGAGATGGAGAGAAAAAGGAAGAGAGTGAGAGATAGAAAGAAAAAGGAAGAGAGTGAGAGATGGAAAGAAGAAGGGAGAGAGTGAGAGATGGAAAGAAAAAGGAAGAGAGTGAGAGATGGAAAGAAAAAAGGAGAGAGTGAGAGATGAAGAGATAAAGGGAGAGAGTGAGAGATGGAAAGAAAAAGGAAGAGAGTGAGAGATGGAAAGAAAAAGGGAGAGAGTGAGAGACGGGAAAGAAAAAGGGAGAGAGTGAGAGACGGGAAAGAAAAAGGGAGATAGAGATGGAAAGAAAAAGGGAGAGAGTGAGAGATGGAAAAAAAGGAAGAGAGTGAGAGATGGAAAGAAAAAGTGAGAGAGTGAGAGATGGAAAGAAAAAGGGAGAGAGTGAGAGATGGAAAGAAAAAGGGAGAGAGTGAGAGATGGAAAGAAAAAGTGAGAGAAAGAAAAGGAGAGAGTGAGAGATGGAAAGAAAAAG
>NW_020870009.1:87500-92500 GCF_003789085.1 Penaeus vannamei
GTCTGCCGTGATGAAGACGTGAGATCCCGGAATGGGCTTTCACCTGCCTTCGAGATAAGTGGTCGTGGAGATAGTTACTATAAGAGATAATTGGCCAGGTATTGATTCGATTAAGTGACCTCGTTGACCTGAACATATCCATTATCATCTTCGGACTTTTATTGTATCTTTTACTATTTGTTTTTATTGTGTTTGCCGTTTTTATGTTCATCGTTTTAATGTATGAAATGTATTTTGTTCCATCGTTCATTTTACTGCTCTATTTTGTTTTACCTTTCTATTTTAATTATCCAAGCTCCTTTTGCTTTACCGCGCATTTTATTTTATTCTGTGGCTTGCCTTATTTCATGATTTGTTTGATTGTCTTCGTTTCATTTTATGTTCGTATCCGTTTCATTTTACTACATCGTTTGGTTTATTGATTTATCAGTTCGTTTTTCTTTTCTGAAATAGATATTTTAAAACATGTTTCGTTTTATCAAACGTCCGAATTTGACAATAATTGAAAGGATGCTAAAAGTGTAGTTGAAAATTAAGCTATCTAGCTCCAGTGACATTTCATTCCTTTTTAACAAAGTGGTTATCTGCTTGATTGCGTTGAAGGATTCTCCCACACACGCCTCTCCTCGGCTCAAAATCATGTTTACCAACCTTTGTGATCTCGCACCATACATATACACTACACATACATACTACATTTACACTCATTTCCCCACATCCGTCATCATTCTTCTCACATATACACACACGTTCCTATACGTTAACTAAATGGGTGGTGGCAGTGGCTCCTCTTTCATACATTTGCGAGACATAATTGTAAAGGTATTTGCTACACTCTCCCCGCATCACCCTACCTGGGATCCAAGACTCCACCTTTCCCCACATCACTCCACCTGGAGTCCAAGACTCTACCTCTCCCCGCTCAACCCTACTTTGGGTGCAAGACTCCACCTTTCCCCACATCACTCCACCTGGAGTCCGAGATTCCACCTCTCCCCGCATCAGCCCATCTCCGCCGGTCCATCAAACCACCTGTCCACTCCACCACTGCAACCACCACCACCAGAAGAAAACATCAGCAACTCTCCCCAGAATTCTGAAAATGTATAATGTAGTATAGCACATAATGAATAAAAGAAGAAAGCTAATATTTTTTTCTCCCATCCCATTGTTAATTGTTTGTAATACAATCTTTAATTCTGTATACATTTACACATAGTACATGATGATTAAGTTGAGTTTATGGCTTAAAACCTGATATATTTAGTAGCGATACATCAAAATTTGGCGTGCATGGCTAAGCCTGTATACCACCCTGGAGCGTGTTTAGCCCGGCCGGAGCGATGGGGTTAAAATCACAATTTAAAGATGGCACATCTCTCACTTACCTAGGAGCGGTGGTTGTCTCCTGCAATGAACCCCAACTTCCATCCGTTTCCCGTTTCTTAGGTTCTTGGCTCTGGGGGGTAGTCAGTATGGCAGGCCTTGTACAGCATCCCTGCCAGTTGCCTCCTTTCCTGGGCCACAACCTGTCTCCAAGGTAAGGCCACGCCACTCTGACTACTCTCCAATAGTCTATGTGGTTTCTCCTACTTGATCTAATATGATACCTGTCCCCAACTATATATTCACCAGCAAATGCTCGATCTTCCGCCCACCTGTCTCCAAGGAAAGCCCACGCCACTCTGAGCAAAATGACGCTCTATACCAGAAACAGGTTGGGAGATGTCATTCTTGTACACTATTCCCCTCCATATACAACAAAGTATTCCATCCAGCAATCATTGAATAAAAAAACATATGAACAATTTATGAAGCTGTTAAGTATTAACTATTAAGCTGTGTCAGATACCCGGCAGCGAAGGGAGCCTGCGGTCCAACGGGGGAGCCGTGAGGCGTCATCATCCAATCAGGTCTCGGCATTAGTCAGCATGTTCTAACTCAGTAACCCTCAACATTGGAAATTTTGAATGATAGAAGGAAGAAAACCATATCAATTATGATGATAGGGGAAAAAAGAAGAGAAAGGAGATAAGTCAATGTATAAATACATAAATATATAACTAACTAAATTAATAAATGACTGAAAAGATAAATCAATAGATAAAAATAATAAATCAAGAGAAACATCCGATTAACTAAAAATGATAAATAGAAAAAAAAGATTCGGAATGTGAATGAAAAAAAAAGAAGTTTTTGTGTGAATTCTCAAACAAACAATTTCAGTCAATCAGAGAATCCAGTGATTTAAAAGAGGAGGGACAGTCAGGCAATTTCTTTAAGGAAATCTTGTTTTGAGGTAAACAGGATAATCAGGATAATGACGATATCAACGGTAATGTAATGATAAAATTATATTAATCGTGATGTGATATGATGATGATAGTAATGAATGATAGTGATTATAATATTTTATAGAACGATTTGAAAAGTATGTGTGTGTGTGTGTGTGTGTGTGTGTGTGTGTGTGTGTGTGTGTGTGTGTGTGTGTGTGTGTGTGTGTTGTGTGTGTGTGTGTGTGTGTGTGTGTGTGTGTGTGTGCAATAGTCGGGGGGACGGGGAAACTCATGTAAACAAACAGTTGCCTTTTATCTTTTAATTGTAAATAGCACAAAGAACTTAGCCTATCATTTTATATTACATGAACTTCAGACTGTCTTTTCAAATCGTTCCATAAAATAATTATGCTTATTTCACATTATCATAGTGATTATCACTCATAACTTATGAACCAAACAAAAAAGCCAGTGGGAAATTAGCCTGTGATTGGAATTTATCGCACTTGGGCAAAATGCCACCGGTAGCGAGAGAGAGAAAGAGAGAGAGAGAGAGGGAGAGGAGAGGGAGAGAGAGAGAGAGAGAGAGAGAGAGTGAGAGTGAGAGTGAGAGGAGAGGAGAGAGAGAGAAGAGAGAGAGAGAGAGAGAGAGAGAGGAGAGGAGAGAGAGAGAGGAAGAGAGAGAGAGAGAGAGAGAGAGGAGAGAGAGAGAGAGAGAGAGAGAGAGAGAGAGAGAGAGAGAGAGAGAGAGAAGAGAGAAGAGAGAGAGAGGAGAGAGAGAGAGAGAGGGGGGAGGGGGAAGGGGGGGGAGAAAGAGAGAAGAGAGAAAGAGAGAGAGAAAGAGAGAAAGAGAAAAAGAGAAAAAAAAGAAAAGAAAGAGAAAAAAGAGAAAAAGAGAAGAGAAAAAGAGAGAAAAAGAGAAAAAGAGAGAGAAAAAGAGAAAAAAGAGAAAAAAGAGAAAAAGAGAAAGAGAAAAAGAAAAAAAGAAAAAAAGAGAAAAAGAGAGTGAGAAAAAGAGAAAAAGAGAGAGTGAGAGAGTGAGAGAGTGAGAGAGTGAGAGTGAGAGAGATGTGGAAACGGAAAAAATACACAGAAACAGTATTAATGTGACACCCCCTTAGGACATAGCTCTGGTCAAAAATTAATTAAAACCTTTTCAGTTCCCTCGCTAAACAACGAGAAAAACGAACAAACTAACCAACGCTACCAAAAACAAAACCTTTCTTGGCGGAGAAAATAATAATAATAATAATAATAATAATAATAATAATAATAAATAATAATAATAATAATAATAATAATAATAATATAATATAATAAACAACAAACAACAATAATAGTAATAGTAATAATAATAATATTATTATTAACAACAACAACAAAAACAACAACAACAACAACAGCAACAACAACAACAATGATAATGGTAATAATGATTATGATTATAATTATTGTATAATAATGAAGATAATAACAACAATGATAATAACAATAATGACAATAACAACAATAACAATGATAATGATTATAATAGTAGCTATTGTATTAGCAGTTGTAGGAATGATAATAATAATAATAGTGATGATGATTATGATAATAATAATGGTAATAATAATCATAATAGTAACAACAATAATATTTTTAGTAACAATTATGATAATGATAATGATAACTATAATAATAATAATAATAATAATAATAATAATAATAATAATAATAATAATAATAATAATAATAATAATAATAATAATAATAACGACAATAACAATGATGATAACAATAACAATGGTGATGATGATGATAATGAAAATAATAATGATAATAGTGTTAATGTTAATCATTTTATCATTATCAAAATAGCGTTATTGAATGTAATACATATACTAATACACTGTAGGATATTGATTATTACATTGATAGTGACAACGATAATTGTTACTATTATTCTTTTTATCATTATTGTTATTTTGTTATTAGTACCGTTATTATATTTACGCCAATAATAATGTTATTGTAACAGTAATGATAATAATAACAACGACAGTGATAATTATAATAAAACATGTAACAACAACAACAATGGTTGTCCCAATATCGCAATGGTAATGAAGCCTTAAAAAAATCCTGGATCGGGATCACCATCAAAATATAATAGCATATAAATTAAGCCTCTGGTAAAAGTTTCAGAAAAATCTGATCATAATTTTTTGAGTTATCCTGCTAACCAACAAACCAACCATACAACAAACTAACTAACCAACGCTACTATAAACGTAACCTGCTTGACGGAATTAATAAGGAAAATAACGATGGCGATGATGGAAATCAGGATTATAAATATGGTAATAATGATGATAATAATGATAATGGTAATAATGATGGAATAGGATCACTGATGCAATGGGAATATTGCCACTTGAAGAATTATATTAAAGTCATTCGGATCATAATATGTATCATAAAAAAAATCTGTTCATAGCTAATAATCTGGACACCCCTCTGGTAAAAAAATAAACAAAATAAATAAATATAATCTGTTTAAACCTTTTGAGTTATCTTGCTAACTAACTAACCAACGAACAAGCAAATTGACTAACCAACGTTATACCAAAAGCATAACCTCCTTGGCGGAGACAATAAGAATGAAAATAGTAATTGTTATAGCTGCAGTAATAGGAATAGTGATACGGAAATTCAATCCTAAGCGACTAATGCTGCCACTCA
>NW_020870009.1:112500-115000 GCF_003789085.1 Penaeus vannamei
ATGTATATATATATATATATATATATATATATATATATATATATATATATATATATATATATATATATATATATATATATGTTGTTTTCATTATTATTGATATTATTATTGTTATCATTATTATCGCTTTTGTTATTATCGTTTGTGTTGCTATTATTATTATTATTATTATTATTATTATTATTATTATTATTATTATTATTATTATTATTATTATTATTATTATTATCCTATTATGATTGATATCATCATCATCATTATCATTACTATCGTTATTATGATTGTTATTATAATTACCTTCTTTTATTACCATTATTATTATAATTATCTCTTTTATTACCATTATTATTATCATTATCGTTACTATTATCAATAGTAGTATTACCATCATTATCATTATTAGTTTTTTTCATCATTAACATTATAAGTATTATTGTCAGTATTTATATCACAATAAATATTATGATACAATCTTCATCATTATTATTACTCGTAGAATTACTATTGTTGCTGTCGTTGTTATTGCTAAAAGAAGTAATAACTGTCATCACTAAAGTAATCTTTATTATAGCGACTGTTGATATTGTATCATAAAGCCTAAAATCAATTCCTTTCTGAGGCCTAGATAGTATCATCAGAGGGATATCTATCGCATATATCTTCTGAAGAATTATTTAGAAAATAAACTTGTCCCACTTCCTTGCTTTCAGTGTACACTTACCCAGACTGAGTTGCAAACCCGCGTTAAAAGCCGTGGAACATTTGAGAGAGAGTTCATGTCATTATGATAATCCCTGACGAGTGTTGCTATTAAAAGGATTTGAGAAATGAATGGTGTTTGTAACAGTCCAATTGAATAAAAAGTCTTCGAGAGCTCATCAACGGAAACGAGAAAAATTATGATTATCAATACAGATTAACGAAAACAATATAGTGATAGAAATGAATAATCTGGGATTCGAAGAGTATTTTAAATCAAGATGAAATTGCCTTGCTGGGGACATCAGATCCGAAGAGAGATGAGTATATTGCATTAGGTGTCAGTGTAGCGTCACTGATTTTGCTGCTCTCACCGTCGCTTGCTTTATTTTACATATATATCATTATTGGATTATTTTTATTTTTATTTTTGTTGTTGTTATTGTCATTATTATCATTAGTAGTGGTAGTAGTAATTGTAGTGGAAGTAGTTTTCTATATCATTATTTTCTATATCATTATTGTCGTTGTTAGTATTGTTATTGATCATTTATCATCAATTGGCATAAACGTGTATCTGCACTGGTCCCGGCTTCAGATGGTTCTTGGATCTGACTTTTCGTAGGTTTTTGCTATATGGCTGTTGTTTGGGAGTGGATATGAGTTAGTTTGAGTTAAGTGAGTTGATTAGGGGAATATCAGGGGGAAGGAGGGAGGAGGTTTGGGTTATAGGTCCCCGGGGCACTGGCCAGTGCAGTGGTATATATGTATACATATAAATGTATATATATATTTACATATAGGTATGTATATAACTATAAATACATATAAATATATAAACATATATCTCTGTGTGTAAGTGTTTCTATAGAATGAGAGAGGGGTCGGGGGCGACAGGGAGACAAAGAACCATATCTCCTAACGGATCTGGTGTTAATTTCGCGAAACGCCATCGTATAATATAGTTAAACATGCCATTGCAACGGCATGCATTGCCGTTCCCCGCTACCTACGTTTGAGCGGAAGAGGAAGCGCCCTCCCTGGAGCATCCGCAGAAGGCAGAGCGTGGGAGGTGTTTGCTCTGCCGGAATATCCAAGGGCTGCCAGTCCGTAGCCTTCCGCGCGCTCCCTTTTTGTCTGCGGGTCCAGGAGGCTTTGTATGTGTTCGACCTTTTTTGTATGACTTTTCTTTTTATGATTTAGTCTTTTTTATTTCATAATTTCTTTAGTTTTATTTTTTTATTATGCTTTTTGTATTGTGAGACTTTCTGTTCTCTTATTTTTATCATTCGACTTTCTGGGTCTTTATTTTTTTATTAGACGACTCTCTACGTCCTCATTTTGATCAGACGAATTTCTGGGATTTTATTTTTTTTTATTGTGCGACTTTCCGGGATTTTTTTTTTTTTTTTTTTTTATCGTGCGACTTTTCGGGATTTTTTTTATACGACTTTCCGGGATTTATTTATTTTATTATTATTATTATTATTATTATTATTATTATTATTATTATTATTATTATTATTACTATTATTATTGTTATTATTGTTTATTGTGCGACTTTCCGGGATTTAATTTAATTTCTTTTATTCGTGCGACTTTCCGGGATTTTTTTTTTGTAACCATACGACTTTCCGGGATTTTATATATATATATATATATATATATATATATATATATTATATATATATATATATATATATATATATATATATATATACATATACACACCACACACACACACACACACACACACACACACACACACACACACATATATGTATTATATATATACATATAT
>NW_020870009.1:127500-132500 GCF_003789085.1 Penaeus vannamei
TTAGACTGGAATACATTTGTGTTCTGTCATACCAGTTAGATTTCAAAGGCAAATGTAAATCTTTGTCTTTTGTAAACTTAATCACAATTCACTATTAAACTGAATTGGCCCTGTATCATGTGTTTGCTTGTAAATGAATTCATAAACCCACCCGAATGTAGTTAATTAAAAGATGTATGAGTTGTTTATTTTTGTCTTCATATTCATCAAAAGAATCTTGATGAAGAATCCCTTGGTAAGCGCGGCAAGCCTGACCCTATGTTCTGTACATAAAACATCTTTAATTAATCCTATGTGTATTTGCTAACTAAACTATTAGATAATAATAGTAATAATAATTATAATAATGAAAATAATAATCGTAATCAAAATCATCATAATGATATAAATGATCATGATAGTATAAAAGTATTAATAATGATAAAAACAATAATGGGATAATTATAATAAAATGATGATAACGATTACGATAAAATAGTAATTATATTTTATATGATAATAATGATAACAATAATGATGATAATTACAACAATAATGAAAAGAATAATAACAATAGAAATAATAATAATAATAATAATAATAATAATAGTAATAATAATAATAGCAACAACAACAATAATAATAATAACAATAATTGCAAATATAATTATACCAAACATAATTATGATCAGAATAATAATAAGGATCTAAATAACAATAATAAAAGATTGATAGACAGATAGATGCATAGATAGATAGATAGAGAGAAATGTGTGCGTGGGGGTATGCGTTTGTGTATATATATATACATACACACATATATGTACACACACACACACATACATATGTATAAGTGTGTGTGTGTGTGTGTGCATATATATGTGTGTGTGTATATATATATATATATATATATATATATATATATATATATATATATATATATATATATATATATATATATATATATATATATATATATATATATATATATATATATGTATATATATATATATATATATATATATATATAGATATATATATATATATATATATATATATATATATATGTATATATATGTATATATATATATATATATATATATATATATATATATATATATGTATATATATATATATATATATATATATATATATATATATATATATATATATATATATATATGTATATATATATATATATATATATATATATATATATATATATATATATATATATATATATATATATATATATATATATATATATATATATATATATATATATATATATATATATATATATATATATATATATATATATATATATATATATATATATATATATATGTATATATATATATATATATATATATATATATATATATATATATATATATATATATATATATATATATATATATATATATATACACACACACATATATATGCACACACACACACACACACTTATACATATGTATGTGTGTGTGTGTGTACATATATGTGTATGTATAATATATACACAAACGCATACCCCCACCCACACATTTCTCTCTATCTATCTATCTATGCATCTATCTGTCTATCAATCTTTTATTATTGTTATTTAGATCCTTATTATTATTCTGATCATAATTATGTTTGGTATAATTATATGCAATTATTGATTATTATTGTTGTTGCTATTATTATTATTACTATTATTATTATTATTATTATTATTATTATTTCTATTGTTATTATTCTTTTCATTATTGTTGTAATTATCATCAACGTGGTCAGAGATTGCGGGAAGCGTTTTATTTACGTCTCAATCTTTCTTTCTTTCACTCACTGTCTGTCTGTCTGTTAGTCTGGCTATCTTTGCTACAATTCCAATCTGAGGAAGATGCATGAAAGTCATTTCACTTTGTAGCATGAAGCATGTCAGCGATAACAATGTTGATATTGAGGCTGCAGAGTGAGAACAGCTGGCTCACAATGAGACCAGTGTCATAAAATAGCCATAGGTAAAGCACATATTCCAAGATTTCCTTTCTCTCTATATATAACTAATATTTACATTCGCTGTCAATGGCTTCCCAAAATCTTATTTTAAGCTCTACTACTAAAATATGAATAAGGTATTCTTGAGTTATAAGCCTTTGCCATTCTCGTCATACCTGCATCTAGTAACGGATTTACGATATTTGACGCAAGGGAATTTCCACATGACCTCATTGGGTTGCCGTGACATACAACAGAGCACTGGTAAACTTTAGAGGGATACGTGAGATCCCATTACTCTTACTGCTTATCATCGAATTGCCAAACCTTTGCTGTTGTTGATATACGGGTGTTTGTGATTTAGTGGTGTTGGTGTTGTAGAATCATACGCCACTGAGAATATGTTCCTGGCATTAACATAATGAAAGGAATGGATGCTTCACTTTTACTGATCATGACGTAAAATGACCAGAATATATATATAGGACTCCTGATATATTTTCGTAGACAAGGCTGGATGATAGACTGTTCCGTGTGTTAAACCTTGGGAATGAAGAAACTGAAAGTGAGGTTGTACGCACTGATCCTGTTATTTATCACGTTTGGAAGGTAAATAATATATACTTTACAAGGTTTCTTGCTAAGGGACATCAGATACCCTGATAAGTCCTTTCTGTTAACCCCTTTCCTAGCTTTGAGTTTTAGCACAAAGAGAGGATATACAACTCTTTTTACACAGCGGGCATTTGGTATCTACATGCGAGGCTAAAGTTAGAGATCAGTAAAAGTGTGATTGTGGCTTGTGCTGTGCAGCGCAAAATTAGAATCTAGAACAATAAGTTATTGAAATTTCCTTTCCCTGGTTGATCCTCCTCGTGTATCTCAGGAGAATCAATGGGGCATCAGGTATTACGTCCCATTCTTTTTGTTCTAGTACTTGCTCTCAGCTAAGTCTGGTAAACGTGAGTTGGCTTTTTGGTATAGAATTTCAACGTTGATTTAAAATGTACCTTACGAAATTATAAAAATATATTGTATTCAACACTTCAGTTGTAATTTCAACTGCAGTGTTCCCAGCACCTGAAAAAAAACATCAACTCCTTCATCTGGCTGACAACTTCCTGCTAAAACTTCATCTGTACATATTAAATTTAACTTTTTATCTTGCAAGCCTAGTCGAAATATTTATCAAGGGCACTTCTCTTTCGTCTTCTTGGCCTCCGTAGTTATATTTTACAACCAATTTAGGACTTGATCTATGTTGTATGTTGACAAATACCATCATACACATTTAATGTAAACATGAAGCTCTTTTCTTTACCGTGATTATAATTTGGCTTTGAACTTTCCATTGAAAAGCTACATTGTATCTGCTGTTTTAATATACTGGTATTAAAATGTGTGAAACATGAATTCAAAATATCTAAAGGAAATGCTTCCACATTTCAGATAAAATATAATATGCATATATATATTTTTTCTTATATAGTGTTAAATGTACAGAATGTAAGGAAGATTAGGTTGAAAGATGGAATAATGCAATACCGCATTTTTAGAGTGGGTCGTTGTACGAGTGGTAGAGCGGCCGTCTTGCATTCACGTGCATTGGCGGCGAGGGATTGAATCCTGATCGGAGAGGTTATAGTGTTCAAAGATTAGGTTAAAATTACATTGCTATTTAAGTTTTCAATTTCATTTCAATTTTTTAGTTACACTTTCTGGCGACATTATATTATAATAATAATAATAATAATAATAATAAATAATAATAATAATAATAATAATTGTTGTTTACATTACAGAAATTAAACTGCGGTAGTAGAAAAGTTTGTTGTTGGCAAGAAAATATGTAGAGAAAAACACTCTCACAAATATTTTGTCTTGTTCTGAGCTTTATGGAAGGATTACCAACCTTTAAAAAAAAAAAAAAAATAAATAAATCGTTACACATTATATAAATTACCTAGTAAACACACACACACACACACACACACACATACATACATACATACATATATATATATATATATATATATATATATATATATATATATATATATATATATATATATATATATATATTCAGATGCAGAAGGACAGCCACATGCGAGATTTAAGAAGCTCCTTAGCCAAGCTCTAGTTGAAGTTCCTCTTCGGGAGCAGGGTAGCAGTGGTCTTCCTTCCAGACGGACCACATGCGGCTTGTCATTAGGTGTTTTTCTTTAATTGCTCCTGTCATCACTAGGATACCCATAAAGGCTTTCGCCACATATACTGTGTGTGTGTGTGTGTGTGTGTGTGTGTGTGTGTGTGTGTGTGTGTGTGTGTGTGTGTGTGTGTGTTTTATTACATTGTCTAAAAAGCACTCCGAGCGGATACCTCCGCGAAGGGAATAGGGTCACTGATGCAAGAAAAGTATTCACACTTGAATGATTACATTAATTTTTTTTTTTTTTATCAAGTACACTGGTGACGTCTGTAAACATAACCTTCGTGGCGGAGGTAAGGATAAAAATGATAGTTACCCTTATTGCTATGGCTGTAATTGACAGATTGGAGGGTAATTAGACAATTAAGAAGAAATCCTATGCAGTAAGGAAGATCTATACATTATATGATATAATGCATTATTTTCCAATTTAATTGTGTTACTAAGGTTGCTAAGCAAAATACCAAATAAAGTGCCATATCCTCTAATCTAGGGGTGGTTAACCAGGCGATCGCGATTGACTGGTCGATTACAAGCCTGTTTTAATTCGATCACACTATTGTACCTGTTAAGGGGACCTTCCGGTGATTTTTCGGCGATTTTCGCCCCTCTTGCCGAAATTGACTTTAATGCATTTTCAAGGAGTTTCTAGGCCCCCGGTTCTCCCCTGAAATTTTCAAGGCCCGACCGTATTTTTTAGGTGCAGCGTTTTTTCGATGTCGACTGAAATATTATTTTTTTGAAGTTACTTTAGAAAATCGGCAATTGTGACGCAATGATTAGATAATGAAAATATGAGGTTATTTCCTAAAAGCTTATCAAATTT
>NW_020870009.1:140000-142500 GCF_003789085.1 Penaeus vannamei
GTGAAGCAGTGACGTATGTTAGGATGTGTGCATTCGGATGAAATGAAATGTTGAATGAGTGAATGAATGTTGAATGTGTTGTGATTTCTTGTTTATTGATTTATAGAATTATAATTTTTCTATGTACAACTTATTTATGACCTTAAACATTATTACGTGACCAAAGAAAATGGAAAAAAAGTGCATAAATAGAAAATAAGGGAAATTGTGTCCAAAGTAATTAAACATGCTAATGTGATGTTCAAATGAAATATAATAAAAGAAAGTGAGATGAAACCCCAAATGAAAATAAAGTAATTAATGAATGTTCAGGGGAATCCCCTAGTGTGAAGTCTCATTCACACTCAGCTGCCCAGACGAGACACACCCACCTGAGGGGGCATTCAACTACAACTTGTACAATTCCTCGGTAAGGAAAAACGAACGTTTCACTTATCATCAAATGTGAAAAAGTGACCATCAGTGAAAAAGAAAGTAAAACAGTGAATTAAAATAGGGGTATTTATCAACCAACAGGGTTTCCGGTGTGTATTGGAATATTGCTGAACCACGTCACAAAGTACGCCCTTCTGCCTGCGTGAGGCGTGAGGCATGAGGCATGAGGCGTGACGCGTGAGGCGTGAGGCATGAGGCATGAGGCGTGAGGCGTGAGGCGTGAGGAGTGAGGAGGAGAAGCGGCTATAAGTCTGAAGATAGAGAAGAGGAGAGAAAGTGAAGAAAAGTGAGAAGTGGAAAAGAAAGTGAAACGTATCACACCCGGACTTTACGTAAGATCATAAGGAATCAGTGAACTTTAAGGTTACATTGGTCACATAATGATACATAATAAGTGCACAAAAATAGGGGTAATAGGATAATATTTTATTGCTTCATTTGAATTATTTTGCGGGTTTACATTTATTTTTATTTTATTTTGTATTGTGTGTATTGTGCGTGTTGTGTGAAATAGAGTAATAAATCTGGATATTAAAAGTTTCTTTTCCTTAAAACCCAATATTAAATCTGAACAACAAAGAGGTGATCCGCAAAAGGTTGTACTGGTGGCGAGCCCAGGCCAGTAACCAAGATCTCTTTTTCAGCCTTTACATATATATATGTACTATCTATATATATCTATGTCTATATCTATATTTATTTATCTATCTATATGTCTATATCTATATTTATCTATCTATCTATCTATCTATCTATAATATGTATATAGATATAGATATGCATATATATATATATATATATATATATATATATATATATATATATATATATATATATATATATATATATATATATATATATATATATATATATAATATGTAATATGATATAGATATGTTTATATATGCATATATATATCTATCTTTATCTATATCTATTTCTCTCTCTCTCTCTCTCTCTCTCTCTCTCTCTTCTCTCTCTCTATATATATATATATATATATATATATATATATATATATATAATATATATATATATATTCATTCATGTCTATATACAAACATATATATATACACATATATTCCAAGTGAGAACTGAGGATGGAGGAGTCAGGCAGAAACCGCAGGTCAGCTCCTTTGCATAACAGAGAAAGGCAGCTTAAAGAACAAGACCGGGGAAGGAATAGTCTAAGTGCTACTGAGGAGAATAGTAACCTTTCAACAGAAAAGGATCACATCAAGGATCGATGGAAGAAATACACTGGTGTTATATGATAGTGAAGGAAAGCTCTTGACCGTGCATTTTGAAATAGAGAGCAAAATGAGTAAATGATGATTGTGAAGGTAAAAAGTTATTAGACAGCAATACATGATTTAAAACTCCTTCACCCCATTTGGCATCTAGTTTTGCCATGGATACCATTGCCCAGATAATCGATGGCACCATATCGCGTAATTCGAACGTTATCGGTTTATCGGGTTTGTTTTTCTCCGATAGTAGCGGCATTATTTGTATGGTTAAACTTTTCGACAGAGCATTCCCTTTTTTTTTTTTTTTTTTTTTATCTGATGTCGTCCGCAAACCACCGAACGCGCCGAGCGCAAAGGGGAACCTGACGATACGCGCACCAACGCCATGTTAATTACCATAAGCCAAAAATTTTATTCTGGTTTGGTGTTCAAACGGATACACTGCCCCGTCTCTTATTTTCAACCTAAGCAGAGAGGACAATGGCAGGGTTGGATGACATCAAAGAAGGAGTGAATGTTGGACGTGAATTATTAACAGATGTAAGGATTGCAGATGACCAAAGGAGTATGCACTATGTTGCTGAAATTGTAAATTAGGTGTCACAGAATTACGAAGTGAGGATATATGTAAAAGGTTATGGTAACATTTAGGGACGATGGTGGATCTGTGAATGTATCACACTAAATTGTAAAAGAATAAATCAAATTATAAAATTTTGTCATTTGGGATCATAGATAACTGATGATGGAGATCGTGATATTGAAATTAGAGGGAGAAATGCAATGGAAAGGCAGCTTTTAGCATAAGGAAAAAC
>NW_020870009.1:161988-171988 GCF_003789085.1 Penaeus vannamei
GAGGAAGAGCGCCCCGGCGAGGAGCAGCGTCGACCCGATCACGTGGCGGCGGCCGACCAGCTGGTTCACGGGCGTGCCAGCAGCACCGACACGATCTCAAACACGCTTAACATGGCTATGTACTGGAAGGGATTCGTGCTAGAAGAAAAGGAATAAGAAAAGGTTGAAGAAAGTGAGTAATTGTACAAATAGGAGACATTTGTCTTTACTTCGACTATATTTTTAAAATGTTCGCTGTAGCGTATACGGAAATATCCATTGTAGATGTCCATAACAGGATGCGGCGATTCGTTAGATATTTACCCAGAACAAAATGTGGTGGACCTAGAGGGACGTGAGGTGAGTGAGTTATTCGACCGGCTATCCGAATGCTACTAAACTACTACTGCAAGGTTTAATGTAACAGACACCTGCACTGGATGAGGACCGATGTGGAATCTGTAAAGTTTTAACCATATGTTTTCTAAAGATTTTTTAGAGTAGTCTGATGGCGGTGGCCCAAGCTGGAACCCTAGAAATCGCAAATGAAAAAAAAAATGTGTGATCAGATCTTCAAATGTTGTCTTTCCCGACTTTGCATATCTGTGAAGAAGAATATATATATTGTATTTATAGAATAAACTTAACAAAATAGCCTATACCTCGTAAAATTGTTAACGTTGAGGATGATTCCATAGTAGAGGAGACACATAAGGAAATACATCAGAGGTGTAATGAAAATGATGATCAGCATAGCAGGTGAGCGCAGGTATTCGCCATAGCTGCTGAAGGACGCGGCGAAGAGCTGCTTCAGCGCTACCTTTTCTTTCTCGCCGCCGGATAACCCGCAGGTATCCTACGAAACGAGATACAAGAGGAATGTTAAGATGTTAGATATTATATCTCCAAGTTTTCAAGCAAGTTATTCGAACGAGTTATTTCTGATACTCTTCCTAAAGACTTCATAGGCCGACCTCCTTCATCTTCTCTAGGTAAGACGCGAGGGGAGGGGAGCTCGACGCGGTTCTTCCTGGCAGCCTCCGCCAGCTCTGCCGCCGCCTCCCTGCCGCTCCCGCTCTGCACGAGCCAACGGGGCGACTCCTTCACGAACCTGCCGGAGGTCACTTTTCTTGGATTTGCAGAACAAAACCCCTCGGGATCGGTCTTGAAACATTTTCACGTGAATGAAAAATATACCTACCATGCATTTATACATACATATAGGCAGACAGGTAGATAGATGTGTACATACATAATACACATGTACATATGTACTTATGTATGTATGCATGAATGTATGTATGTGTGTATGTATGTATATATGTATTATGTGTATGTGTATATATGTGTGTTTGTGTGTGTGTTTACATATATATATATATATATATATATATATATATATATATATATATATATATATATATATATATATATATAGTGTGTGTGTGTGTGTGTGTGTGTGTGAACAAAATACATGTATATAGACAGATAGATTAATATATAGTTATAGATAAAGATATACAAATACATATGCTGTCCAGTTATGCCTATTTGAGAACCCACAGAGTGATGGGCGTCATGACCAGGTAGGGCAGGGTCCAGATCAGCTGCAGGTACCGCCAGTGGCTGACGAAGTAGCCGACCAGCGCGAACAGGATGACGCAGGCGGAGTAGGGAGTCCCATGAACATCCCGAGGACTGTGCGGTGCCGTGGCGGGCAGGTTTCCATGGCTACAGGGGGGGGGGGGGGCAAAAAGGCGTTTACAGAAATTGCTGTTATTGATGGCGTTAGGTTTTGGTGCATGTTATTCAGTCTGATGTGGAATTCATGAGGAACAGATTCCAACAGGAACAACGAAGGGAAGGACATATTCGTGTGTTTTCAACGATTAAGTTATTTTGTGGCGATTAAACGGATAAATAGAGTTATTAACTTCGTCTTCTTGCCCCTTGGAAGGTAATGATGACTGATGAACTGGTGATTAACGAACGAACGGGAAAATAACACCATTACTGAATTAGTAAACAAAAGATCAGGCAGTTTATCTACAAAGTTTAAGTCACAACCCAATTCCTTTTTATCCGCACTCTACGAGAAAAAAATAATAATGTAAGTTAAGTATGCTAATGAAAATTTGATTAATATGAAGTACCTTGACAAAATAATTTTTACTATTTATTGTGGAACAAAAACATAATGCTTGGGAAAGTGTTCAGTATAAAGACATTTATAAAATAAAACATCGCATTTAGCCTACTTTTGTTATCAAAGAAAAAAACTAGAGCAGGAAAGTTCCGTAGTTCTGAACAACGCTCTTTAACATTTTTCTTAGAGACAGGAAAAGGTCATCCTTATGCAATGATAATAATGATAATGATAATAATAACAATAATAATAATGACAATAGCAATACTAATAACTACAGCAATAGTATTCAGGATGATGATGATGATAGCAATAATAATAACAACAATAATAATTATTATAATAATAATTACAAAAATAATAGTAATAATAATAACAACAATCATAATAATCATATTAACAATAATAATAATCATAATCATAAAAATTACAATGATAATAATAATTATAATGATAATTGCCATAGCAATAATAATAACCATAATAATAACAACAGAACCCGAGAACGAAACCGAAAGCCGAAAGCCTGGCCTCTCCTTACCGAGGTTGATGGTGGACAGCATGACCATCCTCACCGAGATCCCCATGGCGAACCTCAGCGCCAGCACGACGGGGAACCACGGGACAAACGCCACGGCCAGGCACGAAGGCAGACCCAGCAGACACCCGATCTGCATGGCCTTCTTGCGACCCATGCTGGAGGGGGAGAACGAGGCAGGTTGAGGTAGCGTTGTCATCACCACGGCGGTAATGAGAACACGGACAGTAGGATACATGCACATGCAAACGCACAAGAAACAATAGAAACACATGCACAAGTACATGCACGTAAATACGTGTGAAATTCATGTTGAACAGATTGCAATAGGAACAACGAAGGGAAGGGCAAGAAAACACACGAATATGCCGAAGGCCTTTTCACTATTGCTTCGTCAGGGCATATGACGAAGCAATAGTGAAAAGGCCTTCGGCATATTCGTGTGTTTTCTTGCCCTTCCCTTCGTTGTTCCTATTACGTAAATACAAGCACACACACACACATACAAGCACACACACATTCTAGCACACACACACTCGCCTGTCGCTAATGGATCCCCCGACGAAGCACCCCGCTATGGCGCCGATCGTTATGACCATCTGGAAGAACGGCCGCAACCGCTCCCTGTCACACACCAAGTCAAACTGGAAGATCAAGCCATCGTTTTTGCCACTCCATTAAGCCAATAATTTTCTCAACCTTTCCTTTACGATTGACCCCTCGGCTGGATATTTCATTATCTCATATATATATCTATATATATATATATATATATATATATATATATATATATATATATATATATATATATCAGCATTCTCTATTAGTTATATTTCCACTATAAAGCAATTGTATATAGAAATAAATACCGAAATGCAGAAACAAAATGTATTTGTTAAATGGCGCCAAAACACCGTTATGTGTTATTGTCGTACGATTTGTTAAATCACGTTAATAAAAAAAAATGGCATGGTCCAGAGGAGAATGTTTGGCATGCAATACACATCTATATGTTAATATCACTTTGGTGTGAGATGAAGTGCCAAGGCCGGTTGGCTAGTTATCTTATGATTTATTATTCAATATTAGAGTGTGCACTTCACATTTTGCTGACATGTTGCTGACAGAACTATGTGTTGCAACCCAGTAATTTTATATTTGAAGACTGCCAATTTAATGTAGACTGTCTTAGTAAAACTGCAAAGCGAAGCATCTTGGCCAAAACGTCGGTCATGACAAATATTGAAAGAATTAACAATACGTAAAGTATAATGCAAGTAAAACATATTTTAGTATTATGCTGTGATATTGTAGGTCGACTCTTTCGACATGTAGAAAATTTTGATAAGGAGCAAAAATCATATTATGAAATATTAATAAACAATGTATTTCCTAAATAATCCTTTCTAGAGCAAACTGTAATAAAACACAGCCATACACTGCGGTGAGTAATAGGTAGGCTCATGTAACAGACAACACACACACACACAGCCCAACACATCCACTATCTTAGTTTAAAACAAATGCGTCAATGAATCACCCGCTACTGCTTCTATTTTTAAAATCAGGCTTATTTTACTTTTATATTCTGGCTTGCCTCAGAATAATAAGAAAATATATCCTTTATAAATATTGAGTAATATTATTAAGATTCTTCTCCAATCTCTCTACAAGTCGTAGACAAACAATATATACATACATACATACATATACATATATATACATATATATATATATATATATATATATATATATATATATATATATATATATATATATATATATATATATATATATATATATATATATATATATATATATATAGCTATGATAAAAAGCGTTGCCTCTGCCTTCATCCATCACCAGGCGACCGAACAGCGGTTATGGCGTTAAGAAAACAATGTTAAACAGAATTACCATTCGAGACATTTTGAAATTATAGTAAAATAACATCAGTAATACTAATTTAAAAAGGTGTTTTAAAACAAGAGAAGTATGCTGGACCATAAACTCAGCATTATATTCATCTTAGTCTCATTCACAATAAAATACATTACATAATCATAGGCAGTCCTGGTTTACACGCGAACTCAAATGCTGTCACTAATGATTAAAAATTTGTATCAAAAGAGGTTGTATGAATGTTTTCCAAATAATAATAGGAATAATAGAGAGATTATGATAATCCTAACTAGGTGCTATCATCATGTTATGGTTTTATTATTATTGCAATAATGAATTACTATCATTATCATTTTCATCATCGTTATAATCAAAATCTTTAAATTCACTCATAATATTATTTTCTGTTACCATTATAACCATCACCATTAATGCCACGTTGTAATTTATTATCACTATCACTCTCCATCATTTTTATCCTCATTATTAATATCACAATTATAAATACCATCACTCTTCCATACCCGCATAACCACTCCAACCCCTCACCTCCGAGATGACAGTAAGGGAGTAGACTGAGGAGTCATACTCGATCTCAGGGCAAGCGGGAAGCCCGGTGGCACGGCGGTTGGGCGGCCCGACGGGGTTGAGGGCGGGGTGGGCGAGGTGGGCGAGGTGGGCGGAGTCTGCGAGGTGGGCGTTGTCTTGAGGGTCTAGGCACTCGTTGTTGAACCAGGCGTTGTCCAGGCTGTCCAACTCGCTGACGGAAAAGGTGTATCATATTTGTATATTTTGTTTTTTGTGTTTGTGTAATGCACACACACACACACACACACACACACACACACACACACACACGCTTACCTGAAGGACGAATTGGAGGAGTTGGAGCTCCCCGCAAAGCAGCGGAAGGACATGGGGGCATTCAGCAGCGAGGAGGCCATGTAGTGCAGGGGAATGGTGTTGGCTGCGGACACCATATATGGTTTGCGTTAGTGACGACACGAGGGCAAGCGCGTCCAAAGGTGGTCGCAGATCAGTTGCCCGAAAATGCGTTTATTAGAGCTTAACTTAGGCTTTCTTCCATGACATGTGTATCGATATGTTCGTGTTAATGCTTTGCAATCATGGTATTGTAGTGTATGAATGTGAAGTTATCGATGTCTATAATAAAGTCGAAAGTATACATTAGTAAAACATATAATAAACAAATTTTCTGGCGATTGCTCTTAGATCACTTTTGGACGCACTTGCCTTCATGTCACCACTGTTAACATAAGTGTTACTTGCGAACCAAAAGGGAGGTCTAACAGGCGCCAAAACGGACCTACAATGGTAGCCATTAATATGGGTATCTGCCAGCGGCCATACCCAACCGCCGAAAGGATATCGTCGATGCGGTCACGGTCTGCCATGGCCTTCCCTGCGGGGAAAAGAGACTTCAATGTACATTTGCAACATTGTAGCCAACCTAAGAAGAATAAGTCTTACGTGCTTTATTTGTTCATCCATTCACTCATTTTCTAATCTATTCAAAACCAAAAGAATCATTAATCAAAGTGTTACTCTAGAGAGAACAATAGATCCTCTGCTGGAAGAGCGATAGATTTAGAGTAACAAACAGCGAGCGAGTTCAAGTAAGGTCCCATACGCCTGGCTGAACGGATACTAGGGAAGAGCATGGAGAGGCAAGGGCAAGGGAGACTGCGGAGGAAATCTGACGACGAGCTTATGTTGAAACAGAGTTTCCACGCTCTGCTCCTCTCAGTATATCAGTCTGAGATGGTGTGGGTAAAATTCGGTACATGACCTTGTTGAATTGAATTAGACTTGATTCATCTACTTTTTTATTTTGAAGTAAAACTGAATCGAACTGACAAAAATGAACTGACCTTAGCCCAGCTCACTCCTTCTTGATTCACCCTGTCCTCACATCCGCCTAATTTGGAACATTATATTTTTTCTTTCTTTTTTATTAGAATTAATTTTAAATCTGAAGTCGGCGGGAAAAAAAGCAAATGGAGTCGGCGAAAAAAAGCAAATGAAGAAGTCAGTAAAAAAAAAAAAATAAAAAAAGGTAAATGAAGTCCGGGGAAATCGGAAAAAAACATCGGACAGTGACAAAATACAATTAAAGCAAAAAAAAAAAAATGTATATATATAAAATAAAAGAGGCAGGGAAGATGCAGGTAAACTTATAATACCTATTACCCCAAGCACTGACCTCAAGCACAAGCGTTCGCATTAAAAGGTGACTCGTTTTAGGGAAAGAAAAATCAAAGTCATATAAAGATATTCGATAAGGAAATGACGTAAATCAAAATGTAAGTATTAAAACCATAGGCCTACTATCACGTATGTATAAACTGTTGTTAAATCATTCATAATTTAAACCGCGCTGTGTGTGTGTGTGTGTTTGCAACTCTGTATATTTGTGTTTCTTCATACTTACGTTTAATTATGTACGTATACATATTTTTTCTATTACATATGTATGAAATATTAACGAAGGATAAATGTAGAATAAAAAAAGATATTATAATTGCAGTAGAAGATTTATAAATATATATAGAGACACACAATTTTAACGACCAAACAGAAATAAACGGACAGACACAAAAGCAATAATTAGAGACGATCGGATCAAATAAAACGGGAAATTAAACGGCACGAAAAGAGGGAAAACGCCAGAAAATTTAATTAGAAAATTACATATGTCATAGATCTTTAAATGATAATAATAATAATAATAATAATAATAATAATAATAATAATAATAATAATAATAATAAACTGAAATTTCGGTAATAAGACATCCCAATTTCTAACGGCGATAAAACTCGGACAAATGGAATAATCATGTTGATACACTACCAAGGATGTTAGACTTGAGGCTCCTATTGATTATCATACATGATTTTAAAAAGTTGTGTGCGTGTGTGTGTGCGTGTGTGTGTGTGTGTGTGTGTGCACCAGTCCCACGTGCAAGCGAGTGAACACCACGCTCCCCCTCGTGTTGCAACAGAGAAAAGCCGCTGGTCTCTTCAACCCTCCTTGGCGACAGCCCAGGGCACGCTCACATTTTCATCATGTGCATCTGTATCCTATCTACGATGAATGAATGCCAAACAACAAATGTGTTTTTAATCCTTATCTGGGGCCAAGTGCATCCTACTCTGTGTGTGCGTATGTGGAGGAATAAGATACAGACAGGCAGACAAACATTGAAAGGGGAAGAGAGAACAAGGATAAGAAAAAAAATACTCTCACCTCCCCTGCGCAGGCGAGTCGCCTCCTTGCACCGGCTCCAAGACGCGACTGAGCGGACCGCTGTCTGATTACCTTCTATATAACGTGGTCTCTAGGTGCTGGAGGTCGTGCGAGAGAGACAGGGGGGGGGTGGGAGTGAGGGAAAGAGAGAGAGAGAGAGAGGATGAGGAGAGAGAGAGAAGGTGGGAGGGAGGGAGAAGAAAGGGAGAGAGAGAGAGGGGACCGGGAGGAGAAGAGAAGAGGGAGAGAAGAGAGAGAGAGGTGAGAGAGGGGGTTTGAAGAGAGAGAGAGAGAAGGACGGAGGAAAAGAGAGATGAGAGAGAGAGAGAGAGAGGAGGAGGAGGAGGAAAAGAGAGAGAGAGAGAACAAAGCAAGAAGCTAAAGATTAAAACGACGCGTCGGAGGGTCAGAGCGACCAGAAAGTTTATCTCCGTTTCACAAGTCACCAATTAAGATATAAAGGACACTGCATTACTTCTTAAAACAAAAAAAAAATAATTATATAGAATTACGATACACATTTTACAGTAACTATTCTTAAACACTGACGTTTCCAAAAGAATTGTCAAGATGTTCTTAAACAGAAACAAGTACAGTAGCAACAAGAGTGCTAGACAACACACTGTAAGCAACAACGGAGGTCAGATCGTACAGGCTGACAATAGACTATATTAGCACACAGTATGTCCTTCAACATTACGAAGAAATTGAATGTTAAGTACAGAGAGATGTCTCGATATGTTGTATAACGGTGAGACACTTCTCTAGTCTCCCAGCACTTCGAAAACATGACATTGTATTACAAGCTATCAAATCCCGAGGTGCAGACAAAGTTAATGATTCTCGCTCTATTGACATTTCCCTATACAGTCTAAAGTTCTCGAGAAAACTGTTGCGCAACACAAGACAAACATGGACCTAACAGTAAGTTTAGTGAAACAACGTTCTTAAAGGTCCAAAATATATGGTAACATAGACAACGTCCAAAATATTCGCTTACATTATATATATATATATATATATATATATATATATATATATATATATATATATATATATATATATATATATATATATATATGCATACATACAAATATATAAATAAATATATATATACATATATGTGTGTGTGTGTGTGTGGTATGATACACACATACACACACACACACACACACACATATACATATATATATATATATATATATATATATATACACACACACACACACACACACACACACACACACACACACACACACACACACACACACACACACACACACACACACACACACACACACACACACACACACAACACACACACACAAACACACACACACAAACACACACACATACACACACACAAATACACACACCTACACATGGAGTATATAAACACAGGTATGTATAACTCTTCATTAATCAATGTAATTTTTGTTCAGATATAGTTAGAATGACAATATATATGCATCATTAGTTAGAATATATAGACAGATATGTGTATGAGTGTGTGTGTTTTTGCGTGTGGTTAATGAATTGTGTGTAAATCTTTCGGTGTCCATGCCTTTGTTTTTTTTTTTTCGTTTTTATCTTTCCTTGGATATATATATATATATATATATATATATATATGCACACATAACTATAATAACATAAATAGATAGATAGATAGTCGGATGGATAAATAGATAGATACACACACACACACACACACACACACACACATATATATATATATATATACATATATATAATGTACACACACACACACACACACACACACACACACACACACACACACACACACACACACACACACACACACCATATATATATATATATATATATATATATATATATATATATATATATATATATATATATACATACAGACATACAGACATATATACATATATGTATGTATGTATGTATGTATATATACATATATATATGTATATATACATATACATATGTATACATACATATACTATATACATATATACATATATATATATACATATATATATACATATTATATATATATATATATATATATATATATATATATATATATATATATAATTTATTTATTGATTTACGGAATCTCATTTATTCGTTTCTATATTTATTTATATTTCCGTTTCTCTTCGTTTATGCTATCTCCT
>NW_020870009.1:181988-188467 GCF_003789085.1 Penaeus vannamei
TATTCTCTCTATTACTTTGTATGGAAAAGGTGTTAATAGGTGCTTTGAGAATTGGGACTGTGGTAGCAGGCTTCCGTAGTTCAGGTACCACACCCTCAGTGATGGAGCAGTTAAAGGGGGTGGCGAGCACGGGAGCGAATTCTCGTAGTAATCTCGGCGGGATGTCATCAGTTCCCTCACTTTCGTTTTGGTGAAAAACTTTGTGAATGGCGGCGAGATTCCTTGTTCTTTGACGGGTGGGTTCTTGTCGTTTGGCGGCTCTGTTGTTGTTGACGCGAAGATGATATTCTTATTGTCTACTAGATCATCTAGCATGATATGCACGTTACATTAATCCTCCTAACCCACAACTTTTTGGTCGCTATGAAGCACAATATCGTATTCAAAACAATTGTAAATATATATATATATATATATATATATATATATATATATATATATATATATATATATATATATACACATATATATGCATATATACATATATATATATACATATGTATGTATATATATGTGTGTGTGCGTGTGTGTAGGTATATATATATATACATTTCTATACATATGTATGTATGTATATATATATATATATATATATGTATGTATGTATATTCATATATATACATACATATATATATGTATATATATTTCTACATATGTATTATATATATGTATGTATGTATGTATATACATCTATATACATCTATATGTGTGTGTGTGTGTGTGTATATTATATATATATATATATATATATATATTGTATGGTGATGTCCGAGTTATTGTCTTAGGTCCGAATGAAAGGCTTCACTTTAAAGGCTACATTGAAACACGGAAAGAGGCGTGCGGAGGCCGCCCGCACGGCTCGAAGGAACAGGCAAGAGGGAACATGAAATGGCATGACGTCATTATCGTCACCAAGGAGGCACAGGGATGCGTAAAATAATGTGTGCATGTATATAACGATCACAAGTGCAGTAATAATAGTACATACAACAGGGAATAATTTGTACTGCATTACCAATATGTCCACGGTATATACACATATCTACACACACACACACACACATATATATATATATATATATATATATATATATATATATATATATATATATATATATATATATATATATATATATATATATATATATATATATATATATATGTAAAGTTGCGGAATTTTATTTCAGTACACTTTCTGGGTCCTACTTTTGTACCTCTGGCAACGAGTCGAAGTAAACATAGCGTAAATAGTATTTTCGTGAATGATGCTAAAACCCTAGGTAGTTTGTAACAAAGAGTGTGATTGGTCGAAAATAAGTAACCAGTAAGTGTATTAATGAATATTTTTGAAACTAAGCCATTTGATCTTTCGCTTTCTTCAAATAATATAAGTTATCGTTGACTTTGTAGTTGGATATTCTTCATATGCGATATCCTGGCATTGTTTGCTTATCCAAATGGCAACATCTATGATGGGGAGGCGGCACTTCCTACTCTTTACAACATAAGAAGTATCATTTATAGATACATATTTCTTAAAACATGAAAGAGTTTCATGCTTTGAACATTTATGTATGGTAACTAAATTACCTAAAACTGTAAAATCCCTGAGACCTCTGTAAATACCGTTGATACTTGCACCATCTAGTAGCAGTTAATCGACCTAATATATATATTTTTTTTATCTTTATGCCTGAATCAAACACATATTGAATAAACAGAAACCGTGCCAAATTTGATTTTTCAATGCAGAGCATGAACAAAATCACAATTAGGTTACATTGAATATGTAGATTCGTATCGATGTGTGTGTGTGTGTGTATCGTCTATGGAAATATGAAGTCATGCTTGGTAATGAATTACGAAAGAGCGTATAATCAGCTATTATTATGCACTGAATCCTGGCGTTTCTTTGAGGAGTTGCATCCACATTCGAAGAGATGAGCGAGAAAATGCATGTTTGCTTGTTTCAACTCAAGCAACTATTAGCCGGGTGGTTCCAAGGAGGGTGAATAGCAAAAGTCTTGGAACCAACTCCCAATACTCGTGTTGCATATCTTGTTCATTCTAATGAAATGGGAATTTCTCGGTCAGTTGTTATTGTCATCTATCCATTTTATTTCTATTTGCCAGTGCAATGTAATGAAATATATGCGTAGGTGTAGATGATGTTAGCATATCAAACTTTTACATCGAATTCATTCTCTTTATACATTATCCTAGAAGTAATAATTTCCAGGAACAATGTAGATAATAACACGAAGTCGTAAATTTCATCTCTTTTATGCCAATGAATATTCATCAATTCCTGAATATCCACTTCACTGAAAAAATACATGATCGATGGTCTAAGACGTCATAAATAACATGAGAAATCCGAGGTCAAAACGAGGCTGCCAAGCTGACACCTTTTTCAGGATGGACGCATAGAAAGCTGTAATCTGAAATAGGCTGCTACAATTGGGTGGGATAGCTCAGTGGTAGAGCGCTGGCTTTGCAATCGCATGGTCCTGGGTTCGCGCCCGGCTGCCCCTCTCAGTCGACTCAGCTGTGAATGAGCACTGTTATGCTGACGTCAGCATGCTAGGGTCAAAGTCGGGGCAGAAAGGAACATGTCACCCTACCGCCCGCGGCTTAGTAAGCATGTTTCTCTACAAAACATGTCCCTTACGTCCAGATGGATATGGGACCAACTTTGACTTTTGACAATGGGGTGAGGGAAAATAACTTCTCCAACGGTGATATAATCGGAGAGCTGGGCATCTCCTGGACGATGGTGTACATGCAGATAGGGTGGGAAGAGGAGGGCACCCATAACGACCAAAATACACCGGACATACACGGAAAGCTCCATTGCTGAAGGGAATTAAAGGTGTAAATGTTAGCCCTTTTCAGTATTTCAGAAATCAATTTATTTCAATTTACTATATAGATATTTGTTTATACAGAACAGTGCCCTACACGTCATATTTCATGTTCACATATGACAGACAAATTATCTATAAAACGGCGAGGCGCGGCCGCGTGCCCTGCGATATGTGGGGGTGGATCTCCCTACATGATGTTGGCGAAACGGGGAAAATGCCTCTTAGACAGATATATCGAATTGTTAGAAAAAATCCTCCCATCAGTACACTGTTATGCCTTGGCCCTTCCCAGAAACATATATATATATATATATATATATATATATATATATATATATATATATATATATATATTATATATATATATATATATATATATATAAATGTATATATACATATACGTATGTACATACACACACACACACACACACACATACACACACACACACACACACACACACACACACACACACACACACATATATATATATATATATATATATATATATATATATATATATATATATATATATGTATATATATATATATATATATATATATATATATATGCACACACACACACACACACACACACACACACACACACACACACACACACACACACATATATATATATATATATATATATATATATATATATATATATATATATATTTGTGTGTGTGTGATATATATATATATATATATATATATATATATGTGTGTGTGTGTGTGTGTGTGTGTGTGTGTGTGTGTGTGTGTGTGTGTGTGTGTGCGTGTGTATTAATGTGGATGCATGGAAGTAATATATGCAAACCTTGTTCAGAACACCTTTTGCAAATCATTCTTACTGATATACCTGTAAAATAAAAAAAATGAAGATTCTTGGAAAATATTTTCTTGCCGTTGGATTTCCCGCTTTACAACAATAGGGGCACTTCATATAACATTCGTGAAATCGTTACATACTGACAAAAAAGGAGCCGTATGTAATACATTACGGTATAACAGTACACTGACCTTTCACAGAGAGGAGGTGCCTTACCCATGGCAACACCTGACGACATCTCAGTACCAGGCAATTAATTCTATACCCGTTCACCGTTTCTTTAGTCACATATCAGGCTTAATTCCTGTCGTGAAGAAGCATATGTTAGCTGTTGCACGGGTCCTGAAGTAAAGGTCAGTAGCAAGATCTGTTCGGGATGACAAGATTCCTTCTTTGTATTCCTATCATTACGTCGTTGCCTACGTGTTGGGTGACACAACACTGGCTGTCATCGTGCGTTCTGTCACCTTTTTTCAGTTAGTTTCTCTGATTTTCAGGTTAAAATACGCATTGCTTGAACATCGTTTTCGTTTGTGATTTGAATCGGTATCTTTTTTAAGAAATAAAATATTACGAGGCAAATCTTTCATAGATCCTTAACGCGAGAATATGGTAGAAGAGTTACTTATCAGTTGTAATAAATGCTTTCGTTCTGTCTGACGATACAGTCTGGTCAAATGGTTGTTAACCATTGGTTGTCTACGACGCAATTAAACACCCAAGTCTTCATCATATATATATATATATATATATATATATATATATATATATATATATATATATATATATATATATATATATTAGAGAGAGAGAGAGAGATGCATTAAGCAACGGCCACAGAAGTCTTGTCTGTCAGGGGATCCTGACAGCCAGGCCGAGTGTCTGTCTGGTGAATGGTCACACTACCCCCCCCCACCCCCCCCTTAGAGATACATCGTCCCAGAAAAGACAATAATGTGTGCAAGTAACTTCCTGAATGAACATGTAGGTCATTAAAGTGAGTCGTGGATTCTGTATCGTCGTATATCAATAAAATTTTCTTTTGACACCCCATGGTTCAACAGAGAGAAAATCCGACAACAAACTTTCAAACAGCATATAACGCTATTAGTGACACAGTCTTGCCAGCCGTATGATTAAATCCCATGCAAAGCAAAGTTTCTTATTGATATCATCCATATTTTTGTTCTTCTTTCTGTTATCATATATATTTGAGGTTGCTAATGCATGTTCTCACTTTGCCAACCAGGCGGTAAATAAAATCTGAAGTGAGCTCCGTGTCGCTAGCATGTCGGAGAGGGTATTTGTTCGTATTCTTTGAGTAAAGGAACGCTTGTCAAGATAAATTTTAGTGAGGCATCATTGTTCGTTGTAATATATGTAACTTATTTCCACTGTTATTATTCCTAGGGCAATGATTCTTAACCTGGGGGAGTGGGCGCATCCCCCTTGGTGAGCCTGAATAGTAATGATTATGTGACAAATTCATACTCAATAAAAAGACTAAGACCATTTTTTTATCTTCTGTAAAATCTAGGAGGGAATTTTATTCATAGGTGCAAGGGAAGCGTGGAGTGAAGGATAAATTCCTTCTGTAGCCGGAGTGAAAGACCAACACCGGTTCTTGCTCGGTGCTGCTCTGTGCAGGGATTTTTTATCTCGATTCCCTTCACCGCTGGGGAAGTATCCCGCTCTATATATGGATCTCCGAGCACAGAAGACTAGTGTGACCAGTCCTTTATGGAAAAAAATATTCTAGAAATAAAGTGGCTAGTCCCCTATGGCAATCAGTTAAGATAAAAAACGTGTCGTTCAAGTGAATTATTCACTTGCTATATGCTCTATTTTGAGAAACAAACTCAGAACTAGGAAAATGATTAAGTTCTGAAGGTAATACTTCCAAATCAGACTACAGGAATAATCATACATCAGATCTTACATTGATTGTCCATCTCAACAATTATGTTCCGTTAACAATAGTCACAAAAATCTGAAATTTTACATTTCAGAGCTCAGGTCTGTTCACGATGTCCTGATGGTGCATTTGTAATTGCATCATTAGACCGTTACCATCCATCTCTCCATCTATCAGCCTTCTAAAATCCGTTGTTGAACATAGGCCTTCCCCAATCTGCGCTACCTCGTTGAGGTATAATTTCATCATTTCCTTATTTTTTTCCTTTAACGAAATATTACCTCGCTGCAGATAGAGCTAGAATTACTCTGTCAAATTATACGCTAATATATATAGAAAATACTGAACCAATTTCAATTATATTTCTTTTGGATAACTTGTGGGGGAAATTTGTTTGTAGAATATGCCCTTTATGCCTTTTTGAGTCATATTTATGGTTCTCCTGATAAAATCATATTTGTTCTTATTTTATATGACATATTACACAGTAAACTAATTAATAAACCGGTTGTGCCAGTGATTATGTTTGACAGTACCAATAGTTAATTTCAAACACGGGTTTGCCAATATTCATGATATTTAGAAACTTTTTACTGCTTCCGATCCTGCTTCTTGACACCTTGTTAATAAGATTGATCTGACATAACCCTATCTTCACTTAAACATTTTGCCTGCCGGTGTAAGACAAAGCATAAGACAGTTGTATAAAACGGCTTGAATTCCGTCCGCCAAGCCTGCAGCTTATCCTCTGCCTCTTCCTCCGCCCTCCACCAGTCCTCAGACGTGCGAGTGTTGTAAGTCGGTCACAGTTAGCGCCTTTTTGTGTTTCTCCGTTCGCTGCTGAACGTTGTTGTTCCGTTCGTTTTCT
>NW_020870009.1:188567-198567 GCF_003789085.1 Penaeus vannamei
TATTTGTTCTGATAATATGCCCTTTATGCCTTTTTGAGTCATATTTATGGTTCTCCTGATAATAAATCCATATTTGTTCTTATTTTTATATGACATATTACACAGTAAACTAATTAATAAACCGGTTGTGCCAGTGATTATGTTTGACAGTACCAATAGTTAATTTCAAACACGGGTTTGCCAATATTCTCATGATATTTAGAAACTTTTTACTGCTTCCGATCCTGCTTCTTGACACCTTGTTAATAAGATTGATCTGACATAACCCTATCTTCACTTAAACATCTTTGCCTGCCGGTGTAAGACAAAGCATAAGACAGTTGTATAAAACGGCTTGAATTCCGTCCGCCAAGCCTGCAGCTTATCCTCTGCCTCTTCCTCCGCCCTCCACCAGTCCTCAGACGTGCGAGTGTTGTAAGTCGGTCACAGTTAGCGCCTTTTTGTGTTTCTCCGTTCGCTGCTGAACGTTGTTGTTCCGTCTGTCCTCCACGTCCTGGATGGTCTCCGGGAGTGGCATGCTCTTGGTCTCGGGAAGGGCGGGTACCAAGAGGCCGGCCACCATCCCCGCGCAGCCGAGAGACACGTTCACCGCCCACCACGTCTGTTGCGCCTGGAGGATGTCAAAAAGAGGGTCTGTAGGTATTTGCTGCCATAGCGATGTTGTAGAGTAAGTAGACTGACATGCGTGATATCCGTTCGTTCCGTTGATTTTTACTCCTTTCCATTTTGCTTCTTTACACTACCTTTCTCTTCTTTCTTTTCTATCTTTTAATCAATCAATTTCTTTCTTTGACCCTCTCTTTCTATCTAGTTATCTATCCCTTTCCTGCCTATATCTCTATGTATCGAATCCCCCTCCCCACTATCCCTTAGTTCTCTGCCTCTACGTAGGCTTATTCTTTCCCTTTTCCTCCCTATATCTCTGTGTCCAGTTCTCCCACCTATCCCATGGTTCGGTCTCTTTTTACCTTGATAACTATCCCTTTTTCACCCTATATGTCTCTAATTCCCCCACCTATCCCTTAGTTCCCCTTTTCTATCTACGCCTATCTAGTTATCGTTTCCTTTTTCTCCTTACATCTCTGTGTCCAGTTCTCCCATCTATCCCATAGTTCTCTTCAACTATCCCTTTTCCTACCTACATCTTTCTAATCCCCCACCTATCCCATGGTTCTCTGTCTCTCTTTTTATCTATATATCTATCCCTTTTCCTACCTATATCTCCATTTCCGCCACCCGTACCATAGTTCTGTCTCTCTTTATCTATACATCTATCCCTTTTCCTGCCTATATGTCTCCAATGCCCCCACCTATCCCTTGACACACCACAGCGCTTCTCCCTCACCAGCAGGTCAGTCACAATGGGTGCCACACACTGTCCGAGACTTCCTGCCAGCGTGACCATAGCGAACCCCTTCGTCCTCACCATCGTAGGGAACAGTTCAGGGACATACATGAACACCACCTGCGGAAAAAAGGTTGTCATTATATAGAGAAAAGGGGATTCGAAGGGGAAACTATGCAGAACTGATACGTATTGTTGGTATGCGGGGAAAAAATGAAGAAACTGGATATAATTTATGTGCACTTTTGGTAAGCGGAAGAAACTTTATAGAACTAACGTGTACATTTGGTAAATGGGGAAATAACTGAAGAAACTATACAGGACTAATGTGTACTTTTGCTAAGCGGGAAATAACAGAAAGAAACTATACAAAACGACCTTATGTTTTTTGGTAAGCAAGAACAAAAAATATATAATAAAGTAACGTGTATTTGAGCGTTTTTTTTTTTTTTTTTTTTTTTATCAAGATGAACATTAGATTTTGGAAAGCCCCTTAGCATCCTGCAGTAAGAAGGGTTGGGTGAGGCTTATCTGCGAAAGAAAAGCACTGACCTGATACCCTCCGCCTGCCAGGAAGAAGGAGATCATAACTAAAGCCCATTTGACATACCAGATTTCTGGAAAAAGAAATACATTAAAAAGCTCTATCTCCGTGTCTGCCTTTGTCTTTCTGTTACTCTGCCTCTCTGTCTCTCTCGCTCTCTCTATCTATCTATCTCTCCATCTCTCACTCTCTCCTTCTCCCTCGCTCTCCTTCTCCCTCGCTCTCCTTCTCTCTCTCTTTCCTTCTCTCTCTCCTCTCTTCTCTCTCTCTCTCTCTCTCTCTTCTCTCTCTCTCTCTCTCTCTCTCTCTCTCTCTCTCTTCTCTTCTCTCTCTCTCTCTCTCTCTCTCTCTCTCTCTCTCTCTCTCTCTCTCTCTCTCTCTGTCTCTCTCTCTCTCTCTCTCTCTCCTCTCTCTCTCTCTCTCTCTTCTTCTCTCTCTCTCTCTCTCTCTCCTGTCTATCTATCCATCTGTCTCAATCTTTTCTTTCTCAGTCTCTCACAATCTCACAATTTTTCTCTCTCAATCTCTTTCTCTCTCAATTTTTTCTCTCTGCTCTGTCTACCCCCCCCCCCCTCCCTTTTCTCTCTGTTTCTCTCTGTCTCTGTCTTTCTCGCTATCTCTAGCTCTCTCATTGTCTCTCTCTGTATCTCTCTCTCTCTCTGTGTGTGTGTGTGTGTGTGTGTGTGTGTGTGTGTGTGTGTGTGTTGTCATCTCGCTCTCTCTCTCTCTTCTCTCTCTCTCTCTCTCTCTCTCTCTCTCTCTCTCTCTCTTCTCTCTCTCTCTCTCTCTCTCTCTCTCTCATGTATATATGTATGCGTGTGTGTGTGTGTATGTATATACATACATACATACATACATACACACACACACACACACACACACACACACACACACACACACATATATATATATGTGTGTGTGTGTGTGTGTGTGTGTGTGTGTGTGTGTGTGTGTGTGTCTGTGTGTGTGTGTACATACACACAATTTTGTGTTTTATCTATCAATTTATCTCTCTTTCCATCGTCTTCTCACGCCAACCGGACTTTCTCGATCCAAGTCATCCCCTGCGCAGGAAGCCCTTCTCCCGCCCGCCCACGCACCTTCGGGGAACGGCGAGGAAGAGCGCCCCGGCGAGGAGCAGCGTCGACCCGATCACGTGGCGGCGGCCGACCAGCTGGTTCACGGGCGTGGCCAGCAGCACCGACACGATCTCAAACACGCTTAACATGGCTATGTACTGGAAGGGATTCGTGCTAGAAGAAAAGGAATAAGAAAAGGTTGAAGAAAGTGAGTAATTGTACAAATAGGAGACATTTGTCTTTACTTCGACTATATTTTTAAAATGTTCGCTGTAGCGTATACGGAAATATCCATTGTAGATGTCCATAACAGGATGCGGCGATTCGTTAGATATTTACCCAGAACAAAATGTGGTGGACCTAGAGGGACGTGAGGTGAGTGAGTTATTCGACCGGCTATCCGAATGCTACTAAACTACTACTGCAAGGTTTAATGTAACAGACACCTGCACTGGATGAGGACCGATGTGGAATCTGTAAAGTTTTAACCATATGTTTTAAAGATTTTTTAGAGTAGTCTGATGGCGGTGGCCCAAGCTGGAACCCTAGAAATCGCAAATGAAAAAAAAAAATGTGTGATCAGATCTTCAAATGTTGTCTTTCCCGACTTTGCATATCTGTGAAGGAAAATATATATATATTGTATTTATAAAATAAACTTAACAAAATAGCCTATACCTCGTAAAATTGTTAACGTTGAGGATGATTCCATAGTAGAGGAGACACATAAGGAAATACATCAGAGGTGTAATGAAAATGATGATCAGCATAGCAGGTGAGCGCAGGTTCGCCATAGCTGCTGAAGGACGCGGCGAAGAGCTGCTTCAGCGCTACCTTTTCTTTCTTGCCGCCGGATAACCCGCAGGTATCCTACGAAACGAGATACAAGAGGAATGTTAAGATGTTTAGATATTATATCTCCAAGTTTTCAAGCAAGTTATTCGAACGAGTTATTTCTGATACTCTTCCTAAAGACTTCATAGGCCGACCTCCTTCATCTTCTCTAGGTAAGACGCGAGGCGGGAGGGGAGCTCGACGCGGTTCTTCCTGGCAGCCTCCGCCAGCTCTGCCGCCGCCCCTGCCGCTCCCGCTCTGCACGAGCCAACGGGGCGACTCCTTCACGAACCTGCCGGAGGTCACTTTTCTTGGATTTGCAGAACAAAAACCCTCGGGATCGGTCTTGAAACATTTTCACGTGAATGAAAAATATACCTACCATGCATTTATACATATATATAGGCAGACAGGTAGATAGATGTGTACATACATAATACACATGTACATGTACTTATGTATGTATGCATGAATATGTATGTGTATGTATGTATGTATGTATGTATATATGTATTATGTGTATGTGTATATATGTGTGTTTGTGTGTGTGTTTACATATATATATATATATATATATATATATATATATATATATATATATATATATATAGTGTGTGTGTGTGTGTGTGAAACAAATATACATGTATATAGACAGATAGATTAATATATAGTTATAGATAAAGATATACAAATACATATATGCTGTCCAGTTATGCTATTTGAGAACCCACAGAGTGATGGGCGTCATGACCAGGTAGGGCAGGGTCCAGATCAGCTGCAGGTACCGCCAGTGGCTGACGAAGTAGCCGACCAGCGCGAACAGGATGACGCAGGCGGAGTAGGGGAGTCCCATGAACATCCCGAGGACTGTGCGGTGCCGTGGCGGGCAGGTTTCCATGGCTACAGGGGGGGGGGAGGGGGCAAAAAGGCGTTTACAGAAATTGCTGTTATTGATGTGGCGTTAGGTTTTGGTGCATGTTATTCAGTCTGATGTGGAATTCATGAGGAACAGATTCCAACAGGAACAACGAAGGGAAGGACATATTCGTGTGTTTTCAACGATTAAGTTATTTTGTGGCGATTAAACGGATAAATAGAGTTATTAACTTCGTCTTCTTGCCCCTTGGAAGGTAATGATGACTGATGAACTGGTGATTAACGAACGAACGGGAAAATAACACCATTACTGAATTAGTAAACAAAAGATCAGGCAGTTTATCTACAAAGTTTAAGTCACAACCCAATTCCTTTTTATCCGCACTCTACGAGAAAAAAATAATAATGTAAGTTAAGTATGCTAATGAAAATTTGATTAATATGAAGTACCTTGACAAAATAATTTTTACTATTTATTGTGGAACAAAAACATAATGCTTGGGAAAGTGTTCAGTATAAAGACATTTATAAAATAAAACATCGCATTTAGCCTACTTTTGTTATCAAAGAAAAAAACTAGAGCAGGAAAGTTCCGTAGTTCTGAACAACGCTCTTTAACATTTTTCTTAGAGACAGGAAAAGCAACAGTATTCAGGATGATGATGAAGATAGCAATAATAATAACAACAATAATAATTATTATAATAATAATTACAAAAATAATAGTAATAATAATAACAACAATCATAATAATCATATTAACAATAATAATAATCATCATAATCATAAAAATTACAATGATAATAATAATTATAATGATAATTGCCATAGCAATAATAATAACCATAATAATAACAACAGAACCCGAGAACGAAACCGAAAGCCGAAAGCCTGGCCTCTCCTTACCGAGGTTGATGGTGGACAGCATGACCATCCTCACCGAGATCCCCATGGCGAACCTCAGCGCCAGCACGACGGGGAACCACGGGACAAACGCCACGGCCAGGCACGAAGGCAGACCCAGCAGACACCCGATCTGCATGGCCTTCTTGCGACCCATGCTGGAGGGGGAGAACGAGGCAGGTTGAGGTAGCGTTGTCATCACCACGGCGGTAATGAGAACACGGACAGTAGGATACATGCACATGCAAACGCACAAGAAACAATAGAAACACATGCACAAGTACATGCACGTAAATACGTGTGAAATTCATGTTGAACAGATTGCAATAGGAACAACGAAGGGAAGGGCAAGAAAACACACGAATATGCCGAAGGCCTTTTCACTATTGCTTCGTCAGGGCATATGACGAAGCAATAGTGAAAAGGCCTTCGGCATATTCGTGTGTTTTCTTGCCCTTCCCTTCGTTGTTCCTATTACGTAAATACAAGCACACACACATACAAGCACACACACACACTAGCACACACACACACTCGCCTGTCGCCAATGGATCCCCCGACGAAGCACCCCGCTATGGCGCCGATCGTTATGACCATCTGGAAGAACGGCCGCAACCGCTCCCTGTCACACACCAAGTCAAACTGGAAGATCAAGCCATCGTTTTTGCCACTCCATTAAGCCAATAATTTTCTCAACCTTTCCTTTACGATTGACCCCTCGGCTGGATATTTCATTATCTCAATATATATATATATATATATATATATATATATATATATATATATATATATATATATATATATATATATATATATATATCAGCATTCTCTATTAGTTATATTTCCACTATAAAGCAATTGTTATAGAAATAAATACCGAAATGCAGAAACAAAATGTATTTGTTAAATGGCGCCAAAACACCGTTATGTGTTATTGTCGTACGATTTGTTAAATCACGTTAATAAAAAAAAAATGGCATGGTCCAGAGGAGAATGTGTTTGGCATGCAATACACATCTATATGTTAATATCACTTTGGTGTGAGATGAAGTGCCAAGGCCGGTTGGCTAGTTATCTTATGATTATTATTCAATATTAGAGTGTGCACTTCACATTTTGCTGACATGTTGCTGACAGAACTATGTGTTGCAACCCAGTAATTTTATATTTGAAGACTGCCAATTTAATGTAGACTGTCTTAGTAAAACTGCAAAGCGAAGCATCTTGGCCAAAACGTCGGTCATGACAAATATTGAAAGAATTAACAATACGTAAAGTATAATGCAAGTAAAACATATTTTAGTATTATGCTGTGATATTGTAGGTCGACTCTTTCGACATGTAGAAAATTTTGATAAGGAGCAAAAATCATATTATGAAATATTAATAAACAATGTATTTCCTAAATAATCCTTTCTAGAGCAAACTGTAATAAAACACAGCCATACACTGTGGTGAGTAATAGGTAGGCTCATGTAACAGACAACACACACACACACACACAGCCCAACACATCCACTATCTTAGTTTAAAACAAATGCGTCAATGAATCACCCGCTACTGCTTCTATTTTTAAAATCAGGCTTATTTTACTTTTATATTCTGGCTTGCCTCAGAATAATAAGAAATATATCCTTTATAAATATTGAGTAATATTATTAAGATTCTTCTCCAATCTCTCTACAAGTCGTAGACAAACAATATACATAATACATACATACATATATATATATATATATATATATATATATATATATATATTATATATATATATATATATATATATATATATATATATATATAGCTATGATAAAAAGCGTTGCCTCTGGCCTTCATCCATCACCAGGCGACCGAACAGCGGTTATGGCGTTAAGAAAACAATGTTAAACAGAATTACCATTCGAGACATTTTGAAATTATAGTAAAATAACATCAGTAATACTAATTTAAAAAGGTGTTTTAAAACAAGAGAAGTATGCTGGACCATAAACTCAGCATTATATTCATCTTAGTCTCATTCACAATAAAATACATTACATAATCATAGGCAGTCCTGGTTTACACGCGAACTCAAATGCTGTCACTAATGATTAAAAATTTGTATCAAAAGAGGTTGTATGAATGTTTTCCAAATAATAGGAATAATAGAGAGATTATGATAATCCTAACTAGGTGCTATCATCATGTTATGGTTTTATTATTATTGCAATAATGAATTACTATCATTATCATTTTCATCATCGTTATAATCAAAATCTTTAAATTCACTCATAATATTATTTTCTGTTACCATTATAACCATCACCATTAATGCCACGTTGTAATTTATTATCACTATCACTCTCCATCGCAAAATTATTTCTATCATTTTTATCCTCATTATTAATATCACAATAATAAATACCATCACTCTTCCATACCCGCATAACCACTCCAACCCCTCACCTCCGAGATGACAGTAAGGGAGTAGACTGAGGAGTCATACTCGATCTCAGGGCAAGCGGGAAGCCCGGTGGCACGGCGGTTGGGCGGCCCGACGGGGTTGAGGGCGGGTGGGCGAGGTGGCGAGGTGGGCGGAGTCTGCGAGGTGGGCGCGTTGTCTTGAGGGTCTAGGCACTCGTTGTTGAACCAGGCGTTGTCCAGGCTGTCCAACTCGCTGACGGAAAAGGTGTATCATGTTTGTATATTTGCATTTGTTTGTGTACTGCATGTATATAACACACACACACACACACACACACACACACACACACACACACACACACACACACACACGCTTACCTGAAGGACGAATTGGAGGAGTTGGAGCTCCCCGACTTAAAGCAGCGGAAGGACATGGGGGCATTCAGCAGCGAGGAGGCCATGTAGTGCAGGGGAATGGTGTTGGCTGCGGACACCATATATGGTTTGCGTTAGTGACGACACGAGGGCAAGCGCGTCCAAAGGTGGTCGCAGATCAGTTGCCCGAAAATGCGTTTATTAGAGCTTAACTTAGGCTTTCTTCCATGACATGTGTATCGATATGTTCGTGTTAATGCTTTGCAATCATGGTATTGTAGTGTATGAATGTGAAGTTATCGATGTCTATAATAAAGTCGAAAGTATACATTAGTAAAACATAATAAACACATTTTCTGGCGATTGCTCTGAAATCACTTTTGGACGCACTTGCCTTCATGTCACCACTGTTAATACAAGTGTTACTTGCGAACCAAAAGGGAGGTCTAACAGGCGCCAAAACGGACCTACAATGGTAGCCATTAATATGGGTATCTGCCAGCGGCCATACCCAACCGCCGAAAGGATATCGTCGATGCGGTCACGGTCTGCCATGGCCTTCCCTGCGGGGAAAAGAGACTTCAATGTACATTTGCAACATTGTAGCCAACCTAAGAAGAATAAGTCTTACGTGCTTTATTTGTTCATCCATTCACTCATTTTCTAATCTATTCAAAACCAAAAGAATCATTGTAATCAAAGTGTTACTCTAGAGAGAACAATAGATCCTCTGCTGGAAGAGCGATAGATTTAGAGTAACAAACAGCGAGCGAGTTCAAGTAAGGTCCCATACGCCTGGCTGAACGGATACTAGGGAAGAGCATGGAGAGGCAAGGGCAAGGGAGACTGCGGAGGAAATCTGACGACGAGCTTATGTTGAAACAGAGTTTCCACGCTCTGCTCCTCTCAGTATATCAGTCTGAGATGGTGTGGGTAAAATTCGGTACATGACCTTGTTGAATTGAATTGAATTAGACTTGATTCATCTACTTTTTTATTTTGAAGTAAAACTGAATCGAACTGACAAAAATGAACTGACCTTAGCCCAGCTCACTCCTTGATTCACCCTGTCCTCACATCCGCCTAATTTGGAACATTAATTTTTTTTTTCTTTCTTTTATTAGAATTAATTTTAAATCTGAAGTCGGCGAAAAAAAGCAAATGAAGAAGTCAATAAAAAAAAAAAAGGTAATGAAGTCGGGAAAAATCGGAAAAAAACATCGGACAGTGACAAAATACAATTAAAGCAAAAAAAAAAAAAAAAAAATGTATATATATAAATAAAAGAGGCAGGGCAGGTAAACTTTAATACCTATTACCCCAAGCACTGACCTCAAGCACAAGCGTTCGCATTAAAAGGTGACTCGTTTTACGGAAAGAAAATCAAAGTCATATAAAGATATTCGATAAGGAAATGACGTAAATCAAAATGTAAGTATTAAAACCATAGGCCTACTATCACGTATGTATAAACTGTTGTTAAATCATTCATAATTTAAACCGCATTTGTGTGTGTGTGTGTTTGCAACTCTGTATATTTGTGTTTCTTCATACTTACGTTTAATTATGTACGTATACATATTTTTCTATTACATATGTATGAAATATTAACGAAGGATAAATGTAGAATAAAAAAGATAT
>NW_020870009.1:213567-216212 GCF_003789085.1 Penaeus vannamei
TATATGTATATATATATATATATGTATATATATATATGTATATATATATATATATATATATATATATATATATATATATATATATATATATATATCATATATACATATGTATGTATATATATAATATACATATATATATATATATATATATATATATATATATATATATATGTATGTATGTATATCATATATATACATATATATATATATGTATATATGTATGTATGTATGTATACATCTATATACATCTATATATGTGTGTTGTGTGTACATACATATATTATATATATATATATATATATATATATGTATGGTGATGTCCGATTTATTGTCTTAGGTCCGAATGAAAGGCTTCACTTTAAAGGCTACATTGAAACACGGAAAGAGGCGTGCGGAGGCCGCCCGCACGGCTCGAAGGAACAGGCATGACGTCATTATCGTCACCAAGGAGGCACAGGGATGCGTAAAATAATGTGTGCATGTATATAACGATCACAAGTGCAGTAATAATAGTACATACAACAGGGAATAATTTGTACTGCATTACCAATATGTCCACCGGTATATAACACATATCTACACACACACACACACACACACACACATATATAATATATATATATATATATATATATATATATATATATATATATATATATATATATATATATATATATATATATATATATATATATATATATATATATATATATATATATATATAAAGTTGCGGAATTTTATTTCAGTACACTTTCTGGGTCCTACTTTTGTACCTCTGGCAACGAGTCGAAGTAAACATAGCGTAAATAGTATTTTCGTGAATGATGCTAAAAACCTAGGTAGTTTGTAACAAGAGTGTGATTGGAAAATAAGTAAGTGTATTAATGAATATTTTTTAAAACTAAGTAAGCCATTTGATCTTTCGCTTTCTTCAAATAATATAAGTTATCGTTGAAGTTGGATTCTTCATATGCGATATCCTGGCATTGTTTGCTTATCCAAATGGCAACATCTATGATGGGGAGGCGGCACTTCCTACTCTTTACAACATAAGAAGTATCATTTATAGATACATATTTCTTAAAACATGAAAGTGTTTCATGCTTTGAACATTTATGTATGGTAACTAAATTACCTAAAACTGTAAAATCCCTGAGACCTCTGTAAATACCGATGATACTTGCACCATCTAGTAGCAGTTAATCGACCTAATATATATATATTTTTTTTATCTTTATGCCTGAATCAAACACATATTGAATAAACAGAAACCGTGCCAAATTTGATTTTTCAATGCAGAGCATGAACAAAATCACAATTAGGTTACATTGAATATGTAGATTCGTATCGATGCGTGTGTGTGTGTGTATCGTCTATGGAAATATGAAGTCATGCTTGGTAATGAATTACGAAAGAGCGTATAATCAGCTATTATTATGCACTGAATCCTGGCGTTTCTTTGAGGAGTTGCATCCACATTCGAAGAGATGAGCGAGAAAATGCATGTTTGCTTGTTTCAACTCAAGCAACTATTAGCCGGGTGGTTCCAAGGAGGGTGAATAGCAAAAGTCTTGGAACCAACTCCCAATACTCGTGTTGCATATCTTGTTCATTCTAATGAAATGGGAATTTCTCGGCCAGTTGTTATTGTCATCTATCCATTTTATTTCTATTTGCCAGTGCAATGTAATGAAATATATGCGTAGGTGTAGATGATGTTAGCATATCAAACTTTTACATCGAATTCATTCTCTTTATACATTATCCTAGAAGTAATAATTTCCAGGAACAATGTAGATAATAACACGAAGTCGTAAATTTCATCTCTTTTATGCCAATGAATATTCATCAATTCCTGAATATCCACTTCACTGAAAAAATACATGATCGATGGTCTAAGACGTCATAATAACATGAGAAATCCGAGGTCAAAACGAGGCTGCCAAGCTGACACCTTTTTCAGGATGGACGCATAGAAAGCTGTAATCTGAAATAGGCTGCTACAATTGGGTGGGATAGCTCAGTGGTAGAGCGCTGGCTTTGCAATCGCATGGTCCTGGGTTCGCGCCCGGCTGCCCCTCTCAGTCGACTCAGCTGTGAATGAGCACTGTTATGCTGACGTCAGCATGCTAGGGTCAAAGTCGGGGCAGAAAGGAACATGTCACCCTACCGCCCGCGGCTTAGTAAGCATGTTTCTCTACAAAACATGTCCCTTACGTCCAGATGGATATGGGACCAACTTTGACTTTTGACAATGGGGTGAGGGAAAATAACTTCTCCAACGGTGATATAATCGGAGAGCTGGGCATCTCCTGGACGATGGTGTACATGCAGATAGGGTGGGAAGAGGAGGGCACCCATAACGACCAAAATACACCGGACATACACGGAAAGCTCCATTGCTGAAGGGAATTAAAGGTGTAAATGTTAGCCCTTTTCAGTATTTCAGAAATCAATTTATTTCAATTTACTATATAGATATTTGTTTATACAGAACAGTGCCCTACACGTCATATTTCATGTTCACATATGACAGACAAATTATCTATAAAACGGCGAGGCGCGGCCGCGTGCCCCCTGCGATATGTGGGGGTGGATCTCCCTACATGATGTTGGCGAAACGGGGAAAATGCCTCTTAGACAGA
>NW_020870009.1:216312-226312 GCF_003789085.1 Penaeus vannamei
GTAGAGTAAGTAGACTGACATGCGTGATATCCGTTCGTTCCGTTGATTTTTACTCCTTTCCATTTTGCTTCTTTACACTACCTTTCTCTTCCTTCTTTTCTATCTTTTAATCAATCAATTTCTTTCTTTGACCCTCTCTTTCTATCTAGTTATCTATCCCTTTCCTGCCTATATCTCTATGTATCGAATCCCCCTCCCCACTATCCCTTAGTTCTCTGCCTCTACGTAGGCTTATTCTTTCCCTTTTCCTCCCTATATCTCTGTGTCCAGTTCTCCCACCTATCCCATGGTTCGGTCTCTTTTTACCTTGATAACTATCCCTTTTTCACCCTATATGTCTCTAATTCCCCCACCTATCCCTTAGTTCCCCTTTTCTATCTACGCCTATCTAGTTATCGTTTCCTTTTTCTCCTTACATCTCTGTGTCCAGTTCTCCCATCTATCCCATAGTTCTCTGTCAACTATCCCTTTTCCTACCTACATCTTTCTAAATCCCCCACCTATCCCATGGTTCTCTGTCTCTCTTTTTATCTATATATCTATCCCTTTTCCTACCTATATCTCCATTTCCGCCACCCGTACCATAGTTCTGTCTCTCTTTATCTATACATCTATCCCTTTTCCTGCCTATATGTCTCCAATGCCCCCACCTATCCCTTGACACACCACAGCGCTTCTCCCTCACCAGCAGGTCAGTCACAATGGGTGCCACACACTGTCCGAGACTTCCTGCCAGCGTGACCATAGCGAACCCCTTCGTCCTCACCATCGTAGGGAACAGTTCAGGGACATACATGAACACCACCTGCGGAAAAAAGGTTGTCATTATATAGAGAAAAGGGGATTCGAAGGGGAAACTATGCAGAACTGATACGTATTGTTGGTATGCGAAGAAACTGGATATAATTTATGTGCACTTTTGGTAAGCGGAAGAAACTTTATAGAACTAACGTGTACATTTGGTAAATGGGGAAATAACTGAAGAAACTATACAGGACTAATGTGTACTTTTGCTAAGCGGGAAAATAACAGAAAGAAACTATACAAAGTAACGTGTATTTGAGCGTTTTTTTTTTTTTTTTTTTATCAAGATGAACATTAGATTTTGGAAAGCCCCTTAGCATCCTGCAGTAAGAAGGGTTGGGTGAGGCTTATCTGCGAAAGAAAAGCACTGACCTGATACCCTCCGCCTGCCAGGAAGAAGGAGATCATAACTAAAGCCCATTTGACATACCAGATTTCTGGAAAAAGAAATACATTAAAAAGCTCTATCTCCGTGTCTGCCTTTGTCTTTCTGTTACTCTGCCTCTCTGTCTCTCTCGCTCTCTCTATCTATCTATCTCTCCATCTCTCACTCTCTCCTTCTCCTCCTCTCCTCTCTCTCTCTCTTCCTTCTCTCTCTCTCTCTCTCTCTCTCTCTCTCTCTCTCTCTCTCTCTCTCTCTCTCTCTCTCTCTCTCTCTCTCTCTCTCTCTCTCTCTCTCTCTCTCTCTCTCTCTCTCTCTCTCTCTCTCTCTCTCTCTCTCTCTCTCTCTCTCTCTCTCTCTCTCTCTCTCTCTCTCTTTCTTCTTCTCTCTCTCCATCTCTCTCTCTACCTGTCTATCTATCCATCTGTCTCAATCTTTCTTTCTCAGTCTCTCACAATCTCACAATTTTTCTCTCAATCTCTTTCTCTCTCAATTTTTCTCTGCCTCTGTCTACCCCCCCCCCCCCCCCTCTCTCTGTTTCTCTCGCTGTCTCTGTCTTTCTCGCTGTCTCTAGCTCTCTCATTGTCTCTCTCTGTATCTCTCTCTCTCTCTCTCTCTGTGTGTGTGTGTGTGTGTGTGTGTGTGTGTGTCTCACTCATTCTCTCTCTCACTCATTTCTCTCTCTTCTCTCTCTCTCTCTCTCTCTCTCTCTCTCTCTCTCTCTCTCTCTCTCTCTCTCTCTTCTCTCTTATGTATATATGTATGCGTGTGTGTGTGTGTGTATGTATATACATACATACATACACACACACACACACACACACACACACATATATATATGTGTGTGTGTGTGTGTGTGTGTGTGTGTGTGTGTGTGTGTGTGTGTGTGTACATACACACAATTTTGTGTTTTATCTATCAATTTATCTCTCTTTCCATCGTCTTCTCACGCCAACCGGACTTTCTCGATCCAAGTCATCCCCTGCGCAGGAAGCCCTTCTCCCGCCCGCCCACGCACCTTCGGGCACGAACATGACGGCGAGGAAGAGCGCCCCGGCGAGGAGCAGCGTCGACCCGATCACGTGGCGGCGGCCGACCAGCTGGTTCACGGGCGTGGCCAGCAGCACCGACACGATCTCAAACACGCTTAACATGCTATGTACTGGAGGGATTCGTGCTAGAAGAAAAGGAATAAGAAAAGGTTGAAGAAAGTGAGTAATTGTACAAATGGGAGACATTTGTCTTTACTTCGACTATATTTTTAAAATGTTCGCTGTAGCGTATACGGAAATATCCATTGTAGATGTCCATAACAGGATGCGGCGATTCGTTAGATATTTACCCAGAACAAAATGTGGTGGACCTAGAGGGACGTGAGGTGAGTGAGTTATTCGACCGGCTATCCGAATGCTACTAAACTACTACTGCAAGGTTTAATGTAACAGACACCTGCACTGGATGAGGACCGATGTGGAATCTGTAAAGTTTTAACCATATGTTTTCTAAAGATTTTTTTAGAGTAGTCTGATGGCGGTGGCCCAAGCTGGAACCCTAGAAATCGCAAATGAAAAAAAAAAAATGTGTGATCAGATCTTCAAATGTTGTCTTTCCCGACTTTGCATATCTGTGAAGAAGAATATATATATTGTATTTATAAAATAAACTAAACAAAATAGCCTATACCTCGTAAAATTGTTAACGTTGAGGATGATTCCATAGTAGAGGAGACACATAAGGAAATACATCAGAGGTGTAATGAAAATGATGATCAGCATAGCAGGTGAGCGCAGGTATTCGCCATAGCTGCTGAAGGACGCGGCGAAGAGCTGCTTCAGCGCTACCTTTTCTTTCTGCGCCGGATAACCCGCAGGTATCCTACGAAACGAGATACAAGAGGAATGTTAAGATGTTTAGATATTATATCTTCAAGTTTTCAAGCAAGTTATTCGAACGAGTTATTTCTGATACTCTTCCTAAAGACTTCATAGGCCGACCTCCTTCATCTTCTCTAGGTAAGACGCGAGGTGGGAGGGGAGCTCGACGCGGTTCTTCCTGGCAGCCTCCGCCAGCTCTGCCGCCGCCTCCCTGCCGCTCCCGCTCTGCACGAGCCAACGGGGCGACTCCTTCACGAACCTGCCGGAGGTCACTTTTCTTGGATTTGCAGAACAAAACCCTCGGGATCGGTCTTGAAACATTTTCACGTGAATGAAAAATATACCTACCATGCATTTATACATATATATAGGCAGACAGGTAGATAGATGTGTACATACATAATACACATGTACATATGTACTTATGTATGTATGCATGAATGTATGTATGTGTGCATGTATGTATATATGTATTATGTGTATGTGTATATATGTGTGTTTGTGTGTGTGTTTACATATATATATATATATATATATATATATATATATATATATATATATATATATATATATATATATATAGTGTGTGTGTGTGTGTGTGTGTGTGTGAACAAATATACATGTATATAGACAGATAGATTAATATATAGTTATAGATAAAGATATACAAATACATATGCTGTCCAGTTATGCCTATTTGAGAACCCACAGAGTGATGGGCGTCATGACCAGGTAGGGCAGGGTCCAGATCAGCTGCAGGTACCGCCAGTGGCTGACGAAGTAGCCGACCAGCGCGAACAGGATGACGCAGGCGGAGTAGGGGAGTCCCATGAACATCCCGAGGACTGTGCGGTGCCGTGGCGGGCAGGTTTCCATGGCTACAGGGGGGGGGGGAGGGGGCAAAAAGGCGTTTACAGAAATTGCTGTTATTGATGTGGCGTTAGGTTTTGGTGCAGTCATGTGGAATTCATGAGGAACAGATTCCAACAGGAACAACGAAGGGAAGGACATATTCGTGTGTTTTCAACGATTAAGTTATTTTGTGGCGATTAAACGGATAAATAGAGTTATTAACTTCGTCTTCTTGCCCCTTGGAAGGTAAACTGATGAACTGGTGATTAACGAACGAACGGGAAAATAACACCATTACTGAATTAGTAAACAAAAGATCAGGCAGTTTATCTACAAAGTTTAAGTCACAACCCAATTCCTTTTTATCCGCACTCTACGAGAAAAAAATAATAATGTAGATTAAGTATGCTAATGAAAATTTGATTAATATGAAGTACCTTGACAAAATAATTTTTACTATTTATTGTGGAACAAACACATAATGCTTGGGAAAGTGTTCAGTATAAAGACATTTATAAAAAGAAAACATCGCATTTAGCCTACTTTTGTTATCAAAGAAAAAAACTAGAGCAGGAAAGTTCCGTAGTTCTGAACAACGCTCTTTAACATTTTTCTTAGAGACAGGAAAAGGTCATCCTTATGCAATGATAATAATGATAATGATAATAATAACAATAATAATAATGACAATAGCAATACTAATAACTACAGCAATAGTATTCAGGATGATGATGACGCAATAATGATAATATCAACAATAATAATAATTAAATAATAATTACAAAAATAATAGTAATAATAATAACAACAATCATAATAATCATATTAACAATAATAATAATCATCATAATCATAAAAATTACAATGATAATAATTATAATGATAATTGCCATAGCAATAATAATAACCATAATAATAACAACAGAACCCGAGAACGAAACCGAAAGCCGAAAGCCTGGCCTCTCCTTACCGAGGTTGATGGTGGACAGCATGACCATCCTCACCGAGATCCCCATGGCGAACCTCAGCGCCAGCACGACGGGGAACCACGGGACAAACGCCACGGCCAGGCACGAAGGCAGACCCAGCAGACACCCGATCTGCATGGCCTTCTTGCGACCCATGCTGGAGGGGGAGAACGAGGCAGGTTGAGGTAGCGTTGTCATCACCACGGCGGTAATGAGAACACGGACAGTAGGATACATGCACATGCAAACGCACAAGAAACAATAGAAACACATGCACAAGTACATGCACGTAAATACGTGTGAAATTCATGTTGAACAGATTGCAATAGGAACAACGAAAGGAAGGGCAAGAAAACACACGAATATGCCGAAGGCCTTTTCACTATTGCTTCGTCAGGGCATATGACGAAGCAATAGTGAAAAGGCCTTCGGCATATTCGTGTGTTTTCTTGCCCTTCCCTTCGTTGTTCCTATTACGTAAATACAAGCACACACACACATACAAGCACACACACATTCTAGCACACACACACACTCGCCTGTCGCAATGGATCCCCCGACGAAGCACCCCGCTATGGCGCCGATCGTTATGACCATCTGGAAGAACGGCCGCAACCGCTCCCTGTCACACACCAAGTCAAACTGGAAGATCAAGCCATCGTTTTTGCCACTCCATTAAGCCAATAATTTTCTCAACCTTTCCTTTACGATTGACCCCTCGGCTGGATATTTCATTATATATATATATATATATATATATATATATATATATATATATATATATATATATATATATATATATATATATATCAGCATTCTCTATTAGTTATATTTCCACTATAAAGCAATTGTTATAGAAATAAATACCGAAATGCAGAAACTAAATATATTTGTTAAATGGCGCCAAAACACCGTTATGTGTTATTGTCGTACGATTTGTTAAATCACGTTAATAAAAAAAAATGGCATGGTCCAGAGGAGAATGTGTTTGGCATGCAATACACATCTATATGTTAATATCACTTTGGTGTGAGATGAAGTGCCAAGGCCGGTTGGCTAGTTATCTTATGATTTATTATTCAATATTAGAGTGTGCACTTCACATTTTGCTGACATGTTGCTGAGAACTATGTGTTGCAACCCAGTAATTTTATATTTGAAGACTGCCAATTTAATGTAGACTGTCTTAGTAAAACTGCAAAGCGAAGCATCTTGGCCAAACGTCGGTCATGACAAATATTGAAAGAATTAACAACGTAAAGTATAATGCAAGTAAAACATATTTTAGTATTATGCTGTGATATTGTAGGTCGACTCTTTCGACATGTAGAAAATTTTGATAAGGAGCAAAAATCATATTATGAAATATTAATAAACAATGTATTTCCTAAATAATCCTTTCTAGAGCAAACTGTAATAAAACACAGCCATACACTGTGGTGAGTAATAGGTAGGCTCATGTAACAGACAACACACACACACACACACACACAGCCCAACACATCCACTATCTTAGTTTAAAACAAATGCGTCAATGAATCACCCGCTACTGCTTCTTTTTTAAAATCAGGCTTATTTTACTTTTATATTCTGGCTTGCCTCAGAATAATAAGAAAATATATCCTTTATAAATATTGAGTAATATTATTAAGATTCTTCTCCAATCTCTCTACAAGTCGTAGACAAACAATATACATAATACATATATATATATATATATACATATATATATATATATATATATATATATATATATATATATATATATATATATATATATATATATATATATATATAGCTATGATAAAAAGCGTTGCCTCTGGCCTTCATCCATCACCAGGCGACCGAACAGCGGTTATTTAAGAAAACAATGTTAACAGAATGTTTTCAAATAAAATAGGAATAATAGAGAGATTATGATAATCCTAACTAGGTGCTATCATCATGTTATGGTTTTATTATTATTGCAATAATGAATTACTATCATTATCATTTTCATCATCGTTATAAAAAATCAAAGCTCATAATATTATTTTCTGTTACCATTATAACCATCACCATTAATGCCACGTTGTAATTTTTTATCACTCTCCATCGCAAAATTATTTCTATCATTTTATCCTCATTATTAATATCACAATATAAATACCATCACTCTTCCATACCCGCATAACCACTCCAACCCCTCACCTCCGAGATGACAGTAAGGGAGTAGACTGAGGAGTCATACTCGATCTCAGGGCAAGCGGGAAGCCCGGTGGCACGGCGGTTGGGCGGCCCGACGGGGTTGAGGGCGGGGTGGGCGAGGTGGGCGAGGTGGGCGGAGTCTGCGAGGTGGGCGTTGTCTTGAGGGTCTAGGCACTCGTTGTTGAACCAGGCGTTGTCCAGGCTGTCCAACTCGCTGACGGAAAAGGTGTATCATTTTGTATATTTGCATTTGTTTGTGTACTGCATGTATATAATACACACACACACACACACACACACACACACACACACACACACACACACACACACACACACGCTTACCTGAAGGACGAATTGGAGGAGTTGGAGCTCCCCGGCGCAAAGCAGCGGAAGGACATGGGGGCATTCAGCAGCGAGGAGGCCATGTAGTGCAGGGGAATGGTGTTGGCTGCGGACACCATATATGGTTTGCGTTAGTGACGACACGAGGGCAAGCGCGTCCAAAGGTGGTCGCAGATCAGTTGCCCGAAAATGCGTTTATTAGAGCTTAACTTAGGCTTTCTTCCATGACATGTGTATCGATATGTTCGTGTTAATGCTTTGCAATCATGGTATTGTAGTGTATGAATGTGAAGTTATCGATGTCTATAATAAAGTCGAAAGTATACATTAGTAAAACATATAATAAACAAATTTTCTGGCGATTGCTCTTAGATCACTTTTGGACGCACTTGCCTTCATGTCACCACTGTTAACATAAGTGTTACTTGCGAACCAAAAGGGAGGTCTAACAGGCGCCAAAACGGACCTACAATGGTAGCCATTAATATGGGTATCTGCCAGCGGCCATACCCAACCGCCGAAAGGATATCGTCGATGCGGTCACGGTCTGCCATGGCCTTCCCTGCGGGGAAAAGAGACTTCAATGTACATTTGCAACATTGTAGCCAACCTAAGAAGAATAAGTCTTACGTGCTTTATTTGTTCATCCATTCACTCATTTTCTAATCTATTCAAAACCAAAAGAATCATTGTAATCAAAGTGTTACTCTAGAGAGAACAATAGATCCTCTGCTGGAAGAGCGATAGATTTAGAGTAACAAACAGCGAGCGAGTTCAAGTAAGGTCCCATACGCCTGGCTGAACGGATACTAGGGAAGAGCATGGAGAGGCAAGGGCAAGGGAGACTGCGGAGGAAATCTGACGACGAGCTTATGTTGAAACAGAGTTTCCACGCTCTGCTCCTCTCAGTATATCAGTCTGAGATGGTGTGGGTAAAATTCGGTACATGACCTTGTTGAATTGAATTGAATTAGACTTGATTCATCTACTTTTTTATTTTGAAGTAAAACTGAATCGAACTGACAAAAATGAACTGACCTTAGCCCAGCTCACTCCTTCTTGATTCACCCTGTCCTCACATCCGCCTAATTTGGAACATTATATTTTTTTCTTTCTTTTATTAGAATTAATTTTAAATCTGAAGTCGGCGGGAAAAAAGCAAATGGAGTCGGCGAAAAAAAGCAAATGAAGAAGTCAGTAAAAAAAAAAAAATAAAATAAAAGGTAAATGAAGTCCGGGGAAATCGGAAAAAAACATCGGACAGTGACAAAATACAATTAAAGCAAAAAAAAAAAAAAATGTATATATATAAAATAAAAGAGGCAGGGAAGATGCAGGTAAACTTATAATACCTATTACCCCAAGCACTGACCTCAAGCACAAGCGTTCGCATTAAAAGGTGACTCGTTTTAGGGAAAGAAAATCAAAGTCATATAAAGATATTCGATAAGGAAATGACGTAAATCAAAATGTAAGTATTAAAACCATAGGCCTACTATCACGTATGTATAAACTGTTGTTAAATCATTCATAATTTAAACCGCATTTGTGTGTGTGTGTGTGTGTGTGTGTTTGCAACTCTGTATATTTGTGTTTCTTCATACTTACGTTTAATTATGTACGTATACATATTTTTTCTATTACATATGTATGAAATATTAACGAAGGATAAATGTAGAATAAAAAAGATATTATAATTGCAGTAGAAGATTTATAAATATATAGAGACACACAATTTAACGAACAGAAAAACGACACAAAAGCAATAATTAGAGACGATCGGATCAAATAAAACGGGAAATTAAACGGCACGAAAAGAGGGAAAACGCCAGAAAATTAAATTAGAAAATTACATATGTCATAGATCTTTAAATGATAATAATAATAATAATAATAATAATAATAATAATAATAAACTGAAATTTCGGTAATAAGACATCCCAATTTCTAACGGCGATAAAACTCGGACAAATGGAATAATCATGTTGATACACTACCAAGGATGTTAGACTTGAGGCTCCTATTGATTATCATACATGATTTTTAAAAAAGTCATGTGATTGTGTGTGTGTGTGTGTGTGTGTGTGTGTGTGTGTGTGTGTGCGTGTGTGTGTGTGTGTGTGTGTGGCGTGTGTGTGTGTGTGAGTGTGCGTGCGTGCGTGTGCTTGTGCGTGTACGTGTGTGTGCCCATTACAGCAAGCACCAGTCCCACGTGCAGGCGAGTGAACACCACGCTCCCCCTCGTGTTGCAACAGAAGAAAAGCCGCTGGTCTCTTCAACCCTCCTTGGCGACAGCCCAGGATGGCACGCTCACATTTTCATCATGTGCATCTGTATCCTATCTACGATGAATGAATGCCAAACAACAAATGTGTTTTTAATCCTTATCTGGGGCCAAGCGCATCCTACTCAGTGTGTGCGTATGTGGAGGAATAAGATACAGACAGGCAGACAAACATTGAAAGGGGAAGAGAGAACAAGGATAAGAATAAAAATACTCTCACCTCCCCTGCGCAGGCGAGTCGCCTCCTTGCACCGGCTCCAAGACGCGACTGAGCGGACCGCTGTCTGATTACCTTCTTATATAACGT
>NW_020870009.1:238812-241955 GCF_003789085.1 Penaeus vannamei
AACGGAATCACGGCACTACCCGCATCCAAGTTAACTGTTGGTGGGTCAACCTGATACAACTGCTTAAAACACTCAGCCCAACGCTCCCGCACCGCAACAGGGTCTGAGATGATCTGGCCACTAACTAAGTGAACTGCTATCACCTGTGAAGAGGGCTTGGAGTTCAGCTTTCTCAGGGCTTGGTATGCAGGCCGAAGGTCATTTACTAAGAAATGGCCTTCAACCTCCTCAGCAAGACTCCTAATAAACTGTTCCTTGTCACTTCTTAACAGAGACCGAGTTCTACACACCTGAGAACGGTGCAAGTCCTGATCCCCTGCCAGACGAGCCACACAACAAGCATCTGTGGCTTCCAGTGTCTCCTGTGATATAAAATTCTGTTTTTTCCTCGGGCATTCATCAATCGACTCTTGGCCTGCATCAAGCGTTTCACGCTTGAAGGTGTCCCACAGAAGTACAGGGTCCGTCAGATTGCCGAGCGCTGTGAAGTGGACCTGGAGGGTAGCCACAACCAATCTATGGTCAATACCACAGAACTCGGCACTCCTATACACCCTGCAGTTCGGGAGGTTTCTCCAACGAGTGCTAACAAGTATGGGTCTATCTCCTTGGTTGCATTACCTGTATTGCTGTACCATGTCCAATGATGTGGGTCTGGGCGCTGGTACCAAGAGCCAGAAATCCTCAATTTCTGGGACCTTGCAAAGTCCCGGAAAAGGAGGCAATTCTCGCTACCGGTATCAGCTCCTGAAACATGAGGACCGACAGACATCTCATAGCCAGCTCGATCAAGCCAAATACCGCATTGAAGTCCCCCAGGACAATACGAATATCTCCCCGGGGACAGCTGTCTGCCACAGATGCGGTTGGCGTAGAACATCTCTTTCACGTCGGGTTTACAAACATCGGTAGGAGCGTACACAGAAATATGAGACATGAAGCCAAATACTAGCTTCAGTCTCAATACCATTATACGTTCATTGACTGGAGTAACCTCCACCACCGAGGACTGGAGCCTACTGGAGATAGCTATGGCTACTCCCTGGAGATAGTCACCGTCGCTGCGGCCTGACCAGTAGTAGATGTAGCCACCTACACTGATCGTGCCGCTGCCAGGTCTTCTCACATCCAAGAGAGCAGCCACCCCAACTCTCAGCCTCCCCAGTTCCCTCGATAGTAGAGGTAACCGATCATCCTGACGCAAAGAGCAGATGTTCCAAGCCCCCACCCTGACTTCCCGCTTGAGGTTCACCCTCGGGCAGTCACTCCGGGTGGACGCCACCCCTGCCACTGCAGGACCCGTCATCCACCTGTGGGGTTCCCTAGGGCTTTGCCCCACAAGCTTCATTCCAGGTTGGCGGCTGCCAGAACGCAGGCAGGACGAGTAGTTCTCGTTCCCATCCTGCGTCCCGGCAGCCGCACTCCCCGTGGGGCCTGCAGCCCGCCTCTCTTGCGAGGTAGGAGGGACATTTCCTCTCCCCCCGGCATTACCAATTACATGAGACGTTGCCGATAGGTTATGTCTGGGGGGAGGAGGACTGGCAAGGCCCACCTCCCCCGAGCCTCCCATCAACCCCAAGGGGCTTAGGGACAGGAGTTAGTACAAAGCCAGGGCGTGTCCACACGCTGGTGGGCCATAACCCAGTACCTCTGGGACCTCCTGCTGCTCCGAGATCCCCTACAGTTCAGACTGGTACCGCAATGTACCAATTTCCATAGGTGGCCACGGGGAGGTACTGCAGAAGTCTCCATGATGGAGAGAGGCTATACACTGGCAGGGGAGGCTTATGCAGAGCTGCTCCCTTTTTTCCACTAGGCTAGCCAGCTGTGGCAGCTGCAAGCGAGAAGGAATGTAAGCACTTGACAATATCTAGACTGCCAAACCATCGCTTCACACCACCATGTGCATGCAGCACCAATCCATATATATATACATAATATATATATATATATATATATATATATATATATATATAGTATATATATATATATATATAATATATATATATATATATATATATATATATATAATGTGTATATACTTAATACATACACATGTATATATATATATATATATATATATATATATATATATTATATATATTATATATATATATATATATATATATATATATATATATATATATATATATATATATATATGTATATATATATATATATATCATATATATATATATATATACTTATATATATACTGATATAGGTATAATATATATGTATATGTATATATATATAGTGGTATACATATAATATATATTATTATATATATATATATATAGTAGTATATATATAGTATATGTGTGGCTGTGGTGGTGTGTGTGTGCCTGTGTGATGTGTGGTGCAGTGTGTGGTGTGTTATATAGTGTGCTATAATGACTACTATATACTATTATATAATATATATATATATAATATATGTATATGTTATGGTATATGCTAATGATAAGTATAACAGTAATGTAGTACTATTACTATAATATATAATATACGTATACTATATCATATACGTATATAATATGTATATATATACTATATAGTGCTATAGCAAATATTATATATATATAATTATATATATATGATAGTAGTACCTTAGAATATAATGTGTGTGTGTAGTGTGATGTGTGCGGCAAGCTTCTGACTGTGTGTGTGTGTGTGTGTAGTATGTTAGTATAATTATATATGAGGTATCGTATATAATATAGGTTATGATGATTATTATTGAGATAGCATGTATATATTATATTATATAAATATATATTATATGTGGATATATACTAATAGTATATAAATGATGTATAACTTACATAGACATTATACATGCATATATATGAATGTGTGTGGTTGAATGCATGTGTGAATAATATGATATAGTATAAAATGTGTTGAGATGATACATGAATATGTGGCTGTGGTGTATGTGCTTAATATATAGGATATATATATTAGTATATAATATAGTAGATATACGTATTATATATATATGAGTGTAGTGTGATGGTGTGACTGAGATGGTGTGTGTGTGAGTATGACTTGAGATGTATATTGCATGTATAGATTATATGTACATTCACACACACGATCACACACACACACACACACACACAGCACAATAGAATTATTGA
>NW_020870009.1:242055-249555 GCF_003789085.1 Penaeus vannamei
GCAAACTGTAATAAAACACAGCCATACACTGTGGTGAGTAATAGTAGGCTCATGTAACAGACAACACACACACACACACAGCCCAACACATCCACTATCTTAGTTTAAAACAAATGCGTCAATGAATCACCCGCTACTGCTTCTATTTTTAAAATCAGGCTTATTTTACTTTTATATTCTGGCTTGCCTCAGAATAATAAGAAAATATATCCTTTATAAATATTGAGTAATATTATTAAGATTCTTCTCCAATCTCTCTACAAGTCGTAGACAAACAATATACATAATACATACATACATATATATATATATATATATATATATATATATATATATATATATATATATATATATATATATATATATATATATATATATATATATATAGCTATGATAAAAAGCGTTGCCTCTGGCCTTCATCCATCACCAGGCGACCGAACAGCGGTTATGGCGTTAAGAAAACAATGTTAAACAGAATTACCATTCGAGACATTTTGAAATTATAGTAAAATAACATCAGTAATACTAATTTAAAAAGGTGTTTTAAAACAAGAGAAGTATGCTGGACCATAAACTCAGCATTATATTCATCTTAGTCTCATTCACAATAAAATACATTACATAATCATCAGGCAGTCCTGGTTTACACGCGAACTCAAATGCTGTCACTAATGATTAAAAATTTGTATCAAAAGAGGTTGTATGAATGTTTTCCAAATAATAATAGGAATAATAGAGAGATTATGATAATCCTAACTAGGTGCTATCATCATGTTATGGTTTTATTATTATTGCATAATGAATTACTATCATTATCATTTTCATCATCGTTATAATCAAAATCTTTAAATTCACTCATAATATTATTTTCTGTTACCATTATAACCATCACCATTAATGCCACGTTGTAATTTATTATCACTATCACTCTCCATCATTTTTATTCTCATTATTAATATCACAATTATAAATACCATCATCACTCCATACCCGCATAACCACTCCAACCCCTCACCTCCGAGATGACAGTAAGGGAGTAGACTGAGGAGTCATACTCGATCTCAGGGCAAGCGGGAAGCCCGGTGGCACGGCGGTTGGGCGGCCCGACGGGGTTGAGGGCGGGGTGGGCGAGGTGGGCGAGGTGGGCGGAGTCTGCGAGGTGGGCGTTGTCTTGAGGGTCTAGGCACTCGTTGTTGAACCAGGCGTTGTCCAGGCTGTCCAACTCGCTGACGGAAAAGGTGTATCATATTTGTATATTTGCATTTGTTTGTGTACTGCATGTATAATTACACACACACACACACACACACACACACACACACACACACACACACACACACACACACGCTTACCTGAAGGACGAATTGGAGGAGTTGGAGCTCCCGGCGCAAAGCAGCGGAAGGACATGGGGGCATTCAGCAGCGAGGAGGCCATGTAGTGCAGGGGAATGGTGTTGGCTGCGGACACCATATGGTTTGCGTTAGTGACGACACGAGGGCAAGCGCGTCCAAAGGTGGTCGCAGATCAGTTGCCCGAAAATGCGTTTATTAGAGCTTAACTTAGGCTTTCTTCCATGACATGTGTATCGATATGTTCGTGTTAATGCTTTGCAATCATGGTATTGTAGTGTATGAATGTGAAGTTATCGATGTCTATAATAAAGTCGAAAGTATACATTAGTAAAACATATAATAAACAAATTTTCTGGCGATTGCTCTTAGATCACTTTTGGACGCACTTGCCTTCATGTCACCACTGTTAACATAAGTGTTACTTGCGAACCAAAAGGGAGGTCTAACAGGCGCCAAAACGGACCTACAATGGTAGCCATTAATATGGGTATCTGCCAGCGGCCATACCAACCGCCGAAAGGATATCGTCGATGCGGTCACGGTCTGCCATGGCCTTCCCTGCGGGGAAAAGAGACTTCAATGTACATTTGCAACATTGTAGCCAACCTAAGAAGAATAAGTCTTACGTGCTTTATTTGTTCATCCATCCACTCATTTTCTAATCTATTCAAAACCAAAAGAATCATTGTAATCAAAGTGTTACTCTAGAGAGAACAATAGATCCTCTGCTGGAAGAGCGATAGATTTAGAGTAACAAACAGCGAGCGAGTTCAAGTAAGGTCCCATACGCCTGGCTGAACGGATACTAGGGAAGAGCATGGAGAGGCAAGGGCAAGGGAGACTGCGGAGGAAATCTGACGACGAGCTTATGTTGAAACAGAGTTTCCACGCTCTGCTCCTCTCAGTATATCAGTCTGAGATGGTGTGGGTAAAATTCGGTACATGTTTGTTGAATTGAATTGAATTAGACTTGATTCATCTACTTTTTTATTTTGAAGTAAAACTGAATCGAACTGACAAAAATGAACTGACCTTAGCCCAGCTCACTCCTTGATTCACCCTGTCCTCACATCCGCCTAATTTGGAACATTATATTTTTTTCTTTCTTTTATTAGAATTAATTTTAAATCTGAAGTCGGCGGGAAAAAAGCAAATGGAGTCGGCGAAAAAAAGCAAATGAAGAAGTCAATAAAAAAAAAAAAAGGTAAATGAAGTCGGGGGAAATCGGAAAAAAACATCGGATACTGACAAAATACAATTAAAGCAAAAAAAAAAAAAATGTATATATATAAAATAAAAGAGGCAGGGAAGATGCAGGTAAACTTATAATACCTATTACCCCAAGCACTGACCTCAAGCACAAGCGTTCGCATTAAAAGGTGACTCGTTTTAGGGAAAGAAAATCAAAGTCATATAAAGATATTCGATAAGGAAATGACGTAAATCAAAATGTAAGTATTAAAACCATAGGCCTACTATCACGTATGTATAAACTGTTGTTAAATCATTCATAATTTAAACCGCATTTGTGTGTGTGTGTGTGTTTGCAACTCTGTATATTTGTTGTTTCTTCATACTTACGTTTAATTATGTACGTATACATATTTTTTCTATTACATATGTATGAAATATTAACGAAGGATAAATGTAGAATAAAAAAGATATTATAATTGCAGTAGAAGATTTATAAATATATATAGAGACACACAATTTTAACGACCAAACAGAAATAAACGGACAGACACAAAAGCAATAATTAGAGACGATCGGATCAAATAAAACGGGAAATTAAACGGCACGAAAAGAGGGAAAACGCCAGAAAATTAAATTAGAAAATTACATATGTCATAGATCTTTAAATGATAATATAATAATAATAATAATAATAATAATAATAATAATAAACTGAAATTTCGGTAATAAGACATCCCAATTTCTAACGGCGATAAAACTCGGACAAATGGAATAATCATGTTGATACACTACCAAGGATGTTAGACTTGAGGCTCCTATTGATTATCATACATGATTTTTTAAAAAGTCATGTGATTGTGTGTGTGTGTGTGTGTGTGTGTGTGTGTGTGTGTGTGTGTGTGTGTGTGTGTGTGTGTGTGTGCGTGTGTGTGTGTGTGTGTGCGTGTGTGCGTGTGTGTGTGTGTGTGTGTGTGTGTGTGTGTGTGTGTGTGTGTGTGTGTGTGTGTGTGTGTGTGCGTGTGTGCGTGTGTGTGTGCGTGTGTGTGCGTGTGTGTGCGTGTGTGTGAGTGTGCGTGTGTGTACGTGTGTGTGCCCATTACAGCAAGCACCAGTCCCACGTGCAGGCGAGTGAACACCACGCTCCCCCCTCGTGTTGCAACAGAAGAAAAGCCGCTGGTCTCTTCAACCCTCCTTGGCGACAGCCCAGGATGGCACGCTCACATTTTCATCATGTGCATCTGTATCCTATCTACGATGAATGAATGCCAAACAACAAATGTGTTTTTAATCCTTATCTGGGGCCAAGTGCATCCTACTCTGTGTGTGCGTATGTGGAGGAATAAGATACAGACAGACAGACAAACATTGAAAGGGGAAGAGAGAACAAGGATAAGAAAAAATACTCTCACCTCCCCTGCGCAGGCGAGTCGCCTCCTTGCACCGGCTCCAAGACGCGACTGAGCGGACCGCTGTCTGATTACCTTCTTATATAACGTGGTCTCTAGGTGCTGGAGGTCGTGCGAGAGAGACAGGGGGGGGGGGGAGTGAGGGAAAGAGAGAGAGAGAGGGGGGGAGGAGGGGGAGGGAGAGAGAGAGAGAGAAGGTGGGAGGGAGGGAGAAGAAGGGAGAGAGAGAGAGAGGGGGGGAGGAAGAGGGAGAGAAAGAAAGAGAGAGAGAGAGAGAGAGGTGGGACGGGAGGGAAAGAAATAAAGAGAGTGAGAGAGGGAGGGGGAGGGAAAGAAATAAAGAGAGAGAGAGAGACAGAGGAGGGAGGGATGGAAGGAGGAAGGGGGAGAGAGAGAAGGAGAGAGGGAGAGAGAGGGGGGAGGGAGAAAGAGAGAAAGACAAGAGATTTAAAAAAAGAGAGAGAGAGAGAGAGAGAGAGAGAGAGAGAGAGAGAGAGAGAGAGAGAGAGACGGAGGAAAAGAGAGAGAGAGAGAGAGAGAGAGAGAGAGGGAGGGAGGAAAAGAGAGAGAGAGAGAACAAAGCAAGAAGCTAAAGATTAAAACGACAAACGCGTCGGAGGGTCAGAGCGACCAGAAAGTTTATCTCCGTTTCACGTCACCCAAATTAAGATATAAAGGACACTGCATTACTTCTTAAAAACACACACACAAAAAAAAAATTATATAGAATTACGATACACATTTTACAGTAACTATTCTTAAACACTGACGTTTTCCAAAAGAATTGTCAAGATGTTCTTAAACAGAAACAAGTACAGTAGCAACAAGAGTGCTAGACAACGCACTGTAAGCAACAACGGAGGTCAGATCGTACAGGCTGACAATAGACTATATTAGCACACAGTATGTCCTTCAACATTACGAAGAAATTGGAATGTTTATTACAGAGAGATGTCTCGATATGTTGTATAACGGTGAAACACTTCTCTAGTCTCCCAGCACTTCGAAAACATGACATTGCATTACAAGCTATCAAATCCCGAGGTGCAGACAAAATTAATGATTCTCGCTCTATTGACATTTCCCTACACAGTCTAAAGTTCTCGAGAAAACTGTTGCGCAACACAAGGCAATCATGGACCTAACAGTAAGTTTAGTGAAACAACGTTCTTAAAGGTCCAAAATATATGGTAACATAGACAACGTCCAAATATTCGCTTACATTGTATGATCTATCCAAACCAACCTTGAAATCCTTCTTGACAAAGCAATGAAGTACAAAATCGATACATACTAGTCCAGAAGTTCTGCAACCGCTGGAGCCCAATCAAGTAAGTCATCAAAATATACTAGCAAAGTAACTTGCATCTATCGGTGTTCCACAGGTATTTCTATGAGGGACAATACTATTCACAACATTCATAGACGATTTTTCGACTGTAGTCCACAAAGTACTTTCTTGTCCAATACGCCGATGATTCACAACTTCTCCACAACATAGAGCATTAACAAGAAAAAAAACACGCACAAAGATGATATTTCATCAAGATACTCTAAATCAGTCGGCAACCTTTGGCACCAGTGCCAGACTCTGCACACACAGCGCTTGTCTATGGCATGACATGTGATTCAGAGGAGCAAAGAAAAAAGTTAAACAGCAAAATAATATGAGGGAGAGAGAGAGTCTCATTATTATGGTCTGCTAAATTTTAAAATCTAGAAATATTGGAAACGACTGCGAATGATCATGTAGCCTCCATGTTAAGTTGCCTGACACCACTGTCTGATAAATTCAATTGCATGAAGAAAGTAGCCTTGGCATTGTTACCAGGATTTGGATGTACACGCCAATGTAAGCCAGGTGTTATCATACATGCAGCATACCCTCAGTCTTCATCGCAGCAGGCTTACAACAGTTCACTCTGAGTGTTGTTTGAAGCTGCGTGTCCAGATACTAATATGATGAGTGTAAATCTAAAATTATAAAACATGTATTTTTTGTTACAAAGAATACTAAATGCTACTTAATTATTACAGTCATGCTATGCACGCACAGAAAAATACATCTGGGTATAGTGCTGAAAAAAAAACTGGCACGCAAGGTCATCCATAAGAAGGCACCATCATCCATAATTTCACCACCACTGCTCAAAAGGTTGCCGACCCCTGCTCTAAACAAAAGCCCATGAAATGCTAAAATTCCTACAGACACATGCATATCATACATTCATCAAAGGAGCATCTAAGTCATCAAGTTTCTAAACATAAGATCAAATAGGATATAGATGCATCAATTGTATGTGTATCTAAAATTTACGTGCACTATGAATCCAGTATTTAAGTAACAATAATAAATACTGCAACTCACAGAATTAATTATTTTGCATTTAAATTTAGCATTCCATTAGATCATCATCAATTTCAGATATATTAATTGGCTTAAATATATTTTTTCGTCACACAATCTGGTGTCACGGCAACGGGCACCATGAGGCCATGTCACCCATTTTTGTTATGACACTATTTATTTTTTTAATTCATGAGATACCCCCACACACCCCATTCCGATGTAATCCCAAATGAATTCATCACGATAATGCCAACTTTTCAGACGTTATGAGTGCCAGATTTGTCTTGAACATATGCACCACATTTAGGAGTGAGGCTAGGGACCTGTGTTATCCTTAGCCTGAGTAACAATTGTTTGGACGCTAATGCCAATTGGGCAAGTAAAATGGGCAGAATCTTGATCCCAAGCAGCTGACTGCATGACGCATGGCCTCGCCCATCGTTCGAGAACCAACGACCACTAGTCATACACACTAGTAAAACTATATAGTTAGTGACTAAATGGTATTGTGAACTGAGGTAATGTGTGTTTAAGTGGCGTTGTGAACAATAATAGTGGCAGTATTTTGTGTTTTCTAATGTACGATACATCATAAGTTCTGTATGCTATATATAGCCCTTTCTTGCTCTATTAAAAGACCAAAAAGCGTTATGTATGGCATTAGCAGTTTACCTTGTACGAATCCTGTACTAAGAACCTGCTAGTTTCTTGGCACATGTTTACTCTGATTTCTCCTTGTGGTTCCTGGACTATGGTTGCTTTCCGATTGTGGTTTGTAAGGCTGTCCGGTTAATAAGGCCGGCCTCAAGCACATCCATAGTGCCGTCTGGTTCTGAAGCCCCTGAACTAAAGCATCCTGAAAAGCCCGTCAGCTTTATCCACCATTCATTTGGCATTATGCTTTTCGTGGATGCCACACCAACATGCAAGACTGATGACGACTTCATACTCTGAAAAGCTACAGTAGCAGAGGTTAGGAATCTACTTCTGGCATGTGCTGAAAGGTCACATTTTTCTGGAGAGTAATTCAAGGGTAGGTCTTAAGTACACCAAAATTCTATGGGACTTTGCTTCAATCTCGCCTTCATTAAACATGAAGGCCAGGATGAATTGGTTGTCACTGAAGTCAGCTGTTATGAAACAAGAACAGACCATCTGCTTCAATGAAAATCACTAGTGATTCTAACAGTGAAACACA
>NW_020870009.1:264555-272055 GCF_003789085.1 Penaeus vannamei
ATTAGCAAATATCGAAGAGGGTTGTATGAATGAGATAAGGGGAAAAAGAGAGTGTATGTGAAAGAGAGAGAGAGAGAGAGAGAGAGAGAGAGAGAGAGAGAGAGAGAGAGAGAGAGAGAGAAGAGAGAGAGAGAGAGAGAGAGAGAGAGAGAGGGATATATATATATATATATATATATATATATATATATATATATATATATATATATATATATAGAGAGAGAGAGAGAGAGAGAGAGAGAGAGAGAGAGAGAGAGAGAGAGAGAGAGAAGAGAGAGAGAGAGAGAGAGAGAGAGAAGAGAGAGAGAGAGAGAGAGAGAGAGAGAGAGAGAGAGAGAGAGAGAGAGAGAGAGAGAGAGAGAGAGAGAGAGAGAGAGAGAACATACCATATCACAAAAAATCTGAAACTCAAAGAAAAAAAAATTATCTAGCACACTAGAAAATCCAGAGACGTAAACAAGAGAGGGCGAAGGACAAGGCAGAATACATTAAACCTGTAATTCTTTTTTCCCTCTTTTTTTAAGAGATACGTCGAGAAACACGTCTACAGATTCAGGGAAGGCACGCATTATAACTAACGATAAAAGTCACGGAAATTCAGCTTCTCATTTGCATACTGAAGGTGGACAAGGGACAGCGAGATGGCAGATTGATAGCGAAATATGAGTCGAAGTAATGATGGTCCTTTTGTATTTCTTTTTTTTTTTTGGAAGTTGTTGCCTGGAAGAGAGGGTTCAGTGACCTCGCTCGGGAAGAAGGTCAAACGAAGTCAGGGATAAGTTCAGGAGAGTGATCGAAGTGCATGCGTGTGCGAGGAGACTGTGCACTGAGAAGTATTTCGAGAAAAAAAAATATATTGGTACATATTTGATGATAACAATATAGAGAAGAGGATAGTATATTGGAATCATGCACGGACACGACAACAATATTTCAAATGACTGCTAAATCGCGGGTACTCCTGTGATGAACCTGCAACCGTAAAGGAATATTCGTACTTTTGGAGGCTTGGGTAATTTTAGGTGACTTCTTATCAAAATTCCAAAGGTGGAGAGAGAACTCCGTCTCCTTTTACAGTGCCATTATATCATCACTGAACCACATTTTATAGTGACAAATGAAGAGGGAAGATTACTTTCATTTTTTACTTTCATTACTTTCACATTGGATATAAAATGAAAAAGATTCTCATTATCGTATATATCACAATCAAATGATAGCATTGCCCTATATAAACCTGCTGATTATCATTACACATGGGGATTACCTCTTAAATACATTTCCGTTCTTTGGAAAGTGTTCTCGTTCCTCGTCCACTGAACGGCAAGAAGTCACGATCAGAATTCTTCCCCGGAAAAGTCTTTGGAGGTCTGTGCATTAACAAGGGGAGTTGCTTAGCCATGGTCACGCACGAGCACACAAACTGCCCTCGGGGGTAAGATAGTTTATAAAACAGCTTGCAGTGTTTTTTCTTACTTTCTTTCTTAAAATTTCAATATAATTCTGATTGCAAGGATGCGGGTAATACAAAATTAAATCTCTTCTATAAACAAGTATAACGATTTTAGAACTTACACAGTAATATAGTAATATATAATTATAGTTATTATATAGGTACATTTTGGTTGATATGAAGCTAATCATGTTTATTCAACCTGACCTGTTATCAGAAAGAGTATTCCTAAAACAAATGAAGTAGGAAATAAAAGATGAGACCAAATCACAATGTACCTTCATTAAAATGATAATTATCGACAAAAACATGATATTATTTTTCTCATTACTCTTATTTTTTTTTTTTTCTTTTGTTTTTCTTTATTTTATTTGGTTCTTTTTGGTTTCTCATTCCGCCTGGTATTTTTTTTTTTTTTTTCTAATTAGTTTTATTTGTTTATCCCGATATCTTTTTCTTTTATTCTTCTATTATTTTTTTTTATTTTTTATTATTAGTTATTTATTTATAGTCTTTTTAGTTTTTTCCTTTATTCTTCGTTTTATTTTTTTTAGTTTCTTTATCTTTTTTTTTTTTTTTTTTTTCTTTTTTTTTTATTTTTGTTTCTTTTTTTTTTTTTCTCTCTTTTTTATCTTTTTATTCTCCTTTTTTTTTATTTTTCCTCCTTTTTATGCTTCTTTTTTTCATTTTTTTTTTTTCTTTTTTTTATCTTAGTTTTTTTTTTTTTTTTTATTCTTTCTATTTATCTTTTTTTTCTTTATTTTCTTTTATTTTTCTGTTTTTTTTTTTTTATTTTTAGTTCCTATTTATCTTTTTTTTTTAGAAGNGGAAAGGAAAAGGAGGGATAGGGAAGGGAAGGAGTAAAGAAAAAGGAAGGGAAAGGAAAGGGGGGAAGGAAAGTAAAAGAAAGAGAGAGGGAAGGAGGAATAAGGAGGGAAGGGAGGAGGGAGGGAGGAAAGGGAAGTGAAGTGAGTCCGCGGAAAGAGATAGAGATAAATGAGAGGTCCAGAAGGAGGATGAAAATGGGAAGTCCTTAAGGGAGGGAACAGAGGAGCGAGGACAGTGAGGGAGAGTGGGGGAGGGGACGGGAAGGGAGGAAAGGAAGGAAGGAGGGTGGAGGAGGGGAGAAGAAGAGAGAGCAGGGGGAAGAAAGGAAGGAGGGAGGGAAAGGAAGGAAGGAAGGAAGGAGGGAGGAGGAGGGGGAGAGAGGGAGAGAGCGAGGGAGGGAAGAAGGAGGAGTGGAGGGAGGGAAGAAGGAAGATGGGAGAAGGAAGGAGAGGGAAAAAGGGAAGGAGGGAGAGGGAAAAGTTGCGCGAAGGGAAATGGCAAGGAGGGAGGATATGGGGAAGAAAAGTAACGAATGTGAAAAAAGAAGGAGGGAAGAGAAGACCAACAGAAGGAAGGAGAAGAGAACAGAAGAAGAAAGAGAGAAGAAAAAAAAGGGAAAAGAAACTTACGAAACTAACGACTCACTCCACTCCTCCTGCACGCATGGGTTTATCACCTACAGCTCTCTCTCTCCTTCTTCGCGGAAAACGCTAAACATAGTGCACGTTCGGATTTCGCAACCAACATTTTTTCCTTCTTCTCTCCATCCTCTTGCTTTTGGCCTCCTGTTGTCTCTGTTTCTCGGCTCGTTTGTTGCTCGCACACCGCTCCTTTTCGTACGAAGGTTTATTGCAAACTTTTAACTCCTCTCTTTTCTGTATATTTTATTTTTTTATTTTCTGTCTTAGAACATTTCATCATGGTGCGTTTGTCGTCACTTCTTTTTTCTTTCTTTTTGTCTTTCTTATTTTGTCCTTTTCGAATATCATACTTTTTTAACGTTCTATTTTCTTAATACACATTCACAAAAAAAAAATCTTTTCTTATTTTCTTCTTTCTCCATTTCGAATTTCAGATTTTTTTTTTAACATTTTTTTTTTTTTTTTTCTTCTAAAATTTCTTTCGCCAGGGGAGATATTCGGAAAGATTTTGCTTTCGTTGTATGTTATCAAATTTCAAAAGTTTTTATAAAGAAAAACAAAAAACAAAGATCAATAAGAAATAAAAAATAAAGAAAATAAAAGGAATATTTCTGTACTTACTGCGGAGAAAATTAGAAAATATTTTTTTTTTTTCGTAAATGTAATATAACCCGCTTACATCTCCCTCTCTCTTTGCGTAAGTGTTAAAGAAAAGGGTATATTGATAAATAAGGGGGAGGAAGGAGCGAGAAAGGATAGATGGAAAATAAGGATAAGAGAGGTAAGAAAAGAGTTAAGTGAAACCGAGTGAGAGAAGTCAGAGAAAAGAGTATAAGAAAAGAGAGGGAGATAGAGATAGGGTGGAGGAGAGGGGAGGGAGAGGGAGAGAGAGGAGAGAGAGACAAGAGAGAGAGAGAGGAGGAGAGAAGAGAGAGAGAGGAGAGGAGAGAGAGAGAGAGGAGATGAGGAGAAGAGAGAGAGAGAGAGAGAAGAGGTATGAGGATGAGAGAAGAGCGAGAAAGAAACATGACAACTAGAGACAAGAGAAAGAATCGAGAAGAAAAAAGAAAAAAACACAGGGAGAACAACAGAACACAAAAAATGAAAGAAAGGGAAAAAACACGAAAGGAAAATACGAAGAAAGATTGAGAAAACAAACAAAAACAAAAACAGGACAAAGAGAAAAGAAAGAAAGAACAAATAAAAAATAAAACAAGGGAGACAGAAACACCTCAACCCCCTCCCCCCCCCGCCCTAAAAAAAAAAAAAAAAAATGTTTCGAAATGAGCCAGGTCCAACTTCGGAAAAGGAAGGTACTTGTTCTCGATGACTCACTTCACTCTGGTTTCTGATTGGCCCGAAAGACCCCACGAATCTCAAGAGGAAGATGTCTATTTTCCTGCGACAGAGAAAATCCAAGAAATGGACCAGGTCTTTTGTTCGGTTTTTTTTTTTTAGGATTGTTTAAAAGGGTCTTGATTAGGGTGAGTTGATCAGCGTGTGTGATTTGAGAGGAGGGGTTTTAGAAATGAATTTATTTTGTTTTTTTTTTTTTTTGTTGTTTGTTTATGTAGTTTACTTTGTTTTATATTTATTCTATTTGTTTTTTTCTGGTTTTATTATTTTTCCTTTTTTTTGTTTTTTTATTTATTTTATTTTATTATATTATTTATTTTTTTAATCTGTTTTGATTTGGAATATTTTAATTTTGTTTTTTTTTCTTTTATTATATTTTACTGGGTTTTAATTGAATCATTTTCTTTACTTTTGTTGTTTTAATTTTATTCTATTTTATATTTTTCTGTTCTTTATTTTCATTTATTTTGGGAGGGGTGATGTTTTTGTTTTTGCTTGTGCTTGGCTTTTTTCCTAGTTGTTTTTTTGGTTGTTGTTTCGTTTTCTTCTCATAAAGAGTGGGGGTCAATTCTGATCTATCTATTATTCTATCGCATTTCATTCTAATTTCATCATATTGCCCAGACACAGATTACAATGAACAGAAACAACGAAACAAATTATACCCAAATATCTATGACTCTACCCCAACTGTCTCCTTTCTTTTTCTTCGATATTCCCAACACGCCAAGACATTAGCAGTGACCATCTTCCTCCCGAATCCTCCGCCCATTTCCTAATCTCTATTCTCTTCTGTCTGCCTCTCTTTCTCTCCCTTTCTCTCCCCCTTCTTCACCCTTCCGCCCCCTGTATACTCTCTTGCATTTCCTAATTCTCTATTCGTTGCTGTCTCTCTTTTCTCCCCCTTCTCCCTCCTCTCCCTCCTTGCTGCCCCTTCCCCCGAGCCGTTATCAAGGTGCTGTCGCAGTTTCCTGAATTTCTTCTTTCTGTCTTCTTTCCCCCCCCCTTCTCTCCCCCGCCCTTCTCCCCCTTCCCTTCCCCCGCCTGTTGATTCAATGCTCGTATTTTCCTAATCGTCTGTATTCTTTCTGTCTTCTTTTCTCCCGCCTTCTCCCCCTTCCCCCCCAGTATCAATCTCGTATCTTTTCCAATCTCTATTCTTCTCTGTCTCTTTCTCCCCTCCTCCCCTCTCCCTCCACCATATCAATCTCGCATTTCCTAACTTCTCTATTTCTTCTCGCCCCTTCTCCCCCCTTCTCTCCTCCCCTCCCTTCCCCCTTCCCCTCCTCCCCCTTCCCTCCTCTCGTTATCAAATCCTCGTATTTCCGTAATCTCTTCTCCCCTCCCCCCCTCTCGTCCTCCTTCTCCCCTCCTTCCCCCAACCCTGTTATTCAATCTCCATTTCCTAATCTCTATTTCTTCTTGTTCTTCATCTCGCCCCTCTCCCGTTCTTCTCCTTCCCCCCCTTCTCTCCCCTTCTCCCCCTCCCTTCGCCGCCACCCTGTATCTAAGTCTCGCATTCCTAATCTCTTTAGTTCTCCCCCTTCTCCCCCTTCTCCCCTTCCCCTTCTCCCTCTCGCCTCGTTATCAATCTCGCATTTTCCTAATGCTCTATTCTTCTCCCCCCTTCGTCCCCGCTCCCCCTCCCCCTCACCCCCTTCTCCCCCTCCCCTCCCCTCCCCCCTTCCCCCCCTTCCCCTTCTCCGCCTTCCCCCCCCCTCGTTATCAATCTCGCATTCCTAATTTCCCTCCCCCCCTTGCTCCTCCCCCCTCCCTTCTCCATCCCCTTCCCCTTCTCCCCTCCTTGCCCTTCCTTCCCGTGCTGCGTCCCTCGTATCAATCTCGCATACTTCCCCTAATCTCTATTCTTGCTCCCCTTCTCCCCCTTCCCCCTCCCCCTTGCCCGCCTCCCGCCCTTCTCCCCTCCCCTTCCCCCTCTCTCCCCTTCTCCCCTCCCCCTCCCCCTTCCCCTCGTTATCAATGCTCGATTCCTAAAGTTTCCTAATCTCTATCTTCTGTCTCTCTTCTCCCCCCCTCTCCCTCAGCCCTTCTCCCTCCCCCTTCTCCCTCCTTCCCGCCCGTTGCCTCCCCTCGTTATCAATCTCGCATGTTCCCTAATATCTATTCTTCCTCCCACCTTACGCCTCCCATGCTACCCTCCCTCCTTCCGCCCCCTCAGTTATCAATCTCCATTTCCTAATGCGCTATTCTTCTTCCCCCTTCTCCCCCCTCCTCCCCCACCCCCTTTCCAGCCCTCCCCTCCCCTTCTCCTCCCCTCCCCCTTCCTCCCCTTCCCCTCCCCTTGCTCCCCTTTCGTTATGTCCAACTATCGCATTTCCTCAATCTCTTATTCATTCTGTCTCTTTTCATCTGCCCCTTCCCCCCTCCCCCCTCCCCTCCCTCCCCTCCCCCCGCCCTTATCAATCTCGTACTTTCCTAATACTTCTATTCTTTCTGTCCTCTTTCTCCCCCCTCCTCCCCACCCCCCCTTATCAATACCCCTCCCTTCCCCTTTCCCTCCCCTCCCCTTCTCCCTTCTCCCCTTCCCCCCCTTCTCCTCCCTCCTTCCCTTCCCCTCCCCTATTATTTCAAATCTCGGCATTTCCCTTTTATTGTGGCGCGGCGAGGGGAGTCTTCTATTGCAATGCAAGGATTTTCCCAAGTCTTCGCCGCCGCTTTAGGAGACCTGTCTGAGTCGCGGAATGCGGAAGGGTTTTTGAGGACTGTTCGCTTGTTTTGTTTGTTTTTGTTTGTTTGCTTGTTTGCTTGTTGCTTGTTTGCTTGTTTGCTGTTTGGCTGTTTGTGTGCGAGGCTTCGTGGAATTTGGAAGTGTTGTGTGTGTGTGTGTGTGTGTATGTTATGTATGAATTATATAATATATATTATATATATATATTAATATATATATATATATATAGTATATATATATATAATATATATACTACATATATACTATATATATATATATAATATATATATATATATATATAATATATTATTATATTATATATATATGTGTATTATGTTGTGCTGTGTGTGTATGTGTGTGTGCAATGTGGTGTGAATGTCCCTGTGTTTGTGTGTGTGTGTGTTGCGTGTGTGTGTGTGTAAACATATATGTATATATTAAACATATCATATATATAATGTATATAATAATATTATATATATATATATATATATACTGATATATATAGGAGACGCTGAGAGAGAGACGAGAGG
>NW_020870009.1:302055-309555 GCF_003789085.1 Penaeus vannamei
TTTTTTTCTTTTTTTTTTCTTTTTTTCTTATGGTATTAAAAACTTCACAGAACGCACAGAGATAGCTTAATAACCGGAAATAATTTTCCTTTGCGAAGAAACACCACCAGGTATTCTTGATTTGGTTATAATTTATCTTAGTTGTACACAGAAATCTTTTTTTTTTTTTTTCTTTCTTTTTCTATGAAGTTTAAACACACAAGAACGCCAGAGAGATAGCCTTAAATTAACCGGAAATACCTTTTTTTCTTTTTTTCTTCTTTTTTTTTTATGCGTATTAAAAACTCACAGAACGCATAGAGTATAGGCTTCATAACCGGAATACCTTATTTTTTTTTTCTTTTTTTCTTTCTTTTCTTATGAAGTATTTAAAACACACAGAACGCATAGAGATAGCTTAATAATCGGAAAATACCTTTTTTTTCTTTTTTTTTTCTTCTTTTCTATGAAGTATTAAAACACACAGAACGCATAGAGAGTAGATAGCTTTAATAACCGGAAATATCCTGTTTACGAAGAAACACCAGGAATATTCTGATTGGTATAATTTATCTAGTTACACGGAAATCTTTTTTTTTTTTTATTTTAGCTTTCTTTTTTTCTTTCTTTTTTTATGAAGTATTAAAACTCAGAGACGTCATAGAGATAGCTTAATAACCGGAAATACCTTTTTTTCTTTTTTTCTTCTTTTTCTATGAAGTATTAAAAAACACACAGAACGCATAGAAGATAGCTTTAATAACCGGAAATCCTTTTTTTTTTTCTTTTTTTCTTTCTTTTTTATGAAGTATTAAAACACACAGAACGCATAGAGATAGCTTAATAACCGGAAATACCTTTTTTTTCTTTTTTTCCTTCTTTTTTATGAAGTATTAAAACTCACAGAACGCACAAGATTAGTTAATAACCGGAAATACCTTTTTTTCTTTTTTTTCTTCTTTTTCTATGGTATTAAAAACTCACAGAAACGCACAGAGATAGCTTAATAACCGGAAATACCTTTTTTTTTTCTTTTTTTTTTCTTTTTTATGGTATTAAAACTCACAAACGCACAGAGATAGCTTAATAACCGGAATATTCCTGTTGACGAACGAAACACCAGGGTATTCTGATTGGTATAATTTATCTAGTGTACACAGAAATCCTTTTTTTTTTTTTTTTTTCTTTTTATTATTAAAACTCACAGAACGCATAGAGATAGCTTAATAAACCGGAAATACCTTTTTTTTCTTTTTTCCTTTTTTATAAGTATTAAAACTCACAGAACGCATAGAGATAGCTTAATAACCGGAAATACCTTTTTTTTTCTTTTTCTTCTTTTTTTATGGTATTAAAACTCACAGAACGCATAGAGATAGCTTAATAACCGGAAATACCTTTTTTTTTTCCTTTTTTTTCTTTTTTTATGAAGTATTAAAACTCACAGAACGCACAGAGATAGCTTAATAACCGGAATATCCTGGACGAAAGAAACACCAGGTATTCTGATTTTTAATTATCGTGTACACAGAAATCCTTTTTTTTTCCTTTTTTCTTCTTTTTTTATGAAGTATTAAAACACACAGAACGCATAGAGATAGCTTAATAACCGGAAATACCTTTTTTTTCTTTTTTTCTTTCTTTTTTATGGTATTAAAACTCACAGAACGCATAGAGATAGCTTAATAACCGGAAATACCTTTTTTTCTTTTTCTTCTTTTCTTATGGTATTAAAACACACAGAACGCACAGAGATAGCTTAATAACCCGAAGACACCATGATTGGTATAATTATCTAGTGTACACAGAAATCCTTTTTTTTTTTTTTTTTTCTTCTTTTCTATGAAGTATTAAAACACACAGAACGCACAGAGATAGCTTAATAACCGGAAATACCTTTTTTTCTTTTTTCCTTTTTTTATGAAGAGACGCATAGCTTAATAATCGGAAATTACCTTTTTTTTCTTTTTCTTCTTTTTTATGGTATTAAAACTCACAGAACGCACAGAGATAGCTTAATAACCGGAAATACCTTTTTTCTTTTTTTCTTTCTTTTTTATGGTATTAAAACTCACAGAACGCACAGAGATAGCTTAATAACCGGAAATACCTTTTTTCTCTTTTTCTTCTTTTCTATGAAGTATTCAAAACTCACAGAACCATAGAGATAGCTTTAATAACCAAATACCTTTTTTTTTCTTTTTTTTTTCTTTTTTATGAAGTATTAAAACTCACAGAACGCATAGAGATAGCTTAATAACCGGAAATACCTTTTTTTCTTTTTTTCTTTCTTTTTTTATGGTATTAAAACTCACAGAACGCAGAGAGATAGCTTAATAACCGGAAATACCTTTTTTTTTTTTTTTTCTCTTTTTCTATGAAGTATTAAAACTCACAGAACGCACAGAGATAGCTTAATAACCAGAAATACCTTTTTTTTTCTTTTTTTCTTTCTTTTCTATGAAGTATTAAAACTCACAGAACGCACAGAGATAGCTTAATAACCGGAAATACCTTTTTTTTTTTTTTTTTCTTTCTTTTTTATGGTATTAAAACTCACAGATTGCATAGAGATAGCTTAATAATCGGAAATACCTTTTTTTTCTTTTTTTCTTTCTTTTTTATGGTATTAAAACTCACAGAACGCACAGAGATAGCTTAATAACCGGAAATACCTTTTTTTCTTTTTCTTCTTTTTATTGTATTAAAAACTCACAGAACGCATAGAGATTAATAATCGAAATACCTTTTTTTCTTTTTTTCTTTCTTTTTATGGTATTAAAACTCACAGAACGCAGAGAGAAAGCTTAATAATCGGAAATACCTTTTTTCTTTTTTTCTTCTTTTCTATGAAGTATTAAAACACACAGAACGCACAGAGATAGCTTAATAACCGGAAATATCCTATGACGAAGAAACACCAGTATTCTGATGGTATAATTTATCTAGTGTACACAGAAATCCTTTTTTTTTTTTTTTTTTTTTCTATGAAGTATTAAAACTCACAGACGCATAGAGATAGCTTAATAACCAGAAATCCTTTTTTTTTCTTTTTTTCTTCTTTTTTATGTATTAAAACTCACAGAACGCACAGAGATAGCTTAATAACCGGAAATATCTTTTCTTTTTTTCTTCTTTTCTATGAAATATCAAAACTCACAGAAACGCATAGAGATAGCTTAATAACCGGAAATACCTTTTTTTTTCTTTTTTTTTCTTTTTTTATTTAAGTATTAAAACTCACAGAACGCATATGATAGCTAATAATCGGAAATACCTTTTTTTTTCTTTTTTTCTTTCTTTTTATGGTATTAAAACTCACAGAACGCAGAGAGATAGCTTAATAACCGGAAATACCTTTTTTTTTCTTTTTTTTTCTACTTTTTCTAAAGTATTAAAACTCACAGAACGCACAGAGATAGCTTAATAACCAGAAATACCTTTTTTTTTTTCTTTTTTTTCTTTTTTTTTTATGGTATTAAAACTCACAGAACGCACAGAGATAGCTTAATAATCGGAAATACCTTTTTTTTCTTTTTTTTCTTCTTTTTATGGTATTAAAACTCACAGAACGCATAGAGATAGCTTAATAACCGGAAATACCTTTTTTCTTTTTTTTCTTCTTTTATGAAGTATTAAAACTCACAAACGCATAGAGATAGCTTAATAATCGGAAATACCTTTTTTTTTTCTTTTTTCTTCTTTTTTATGTATTAAAACTCACAGAACGCACAGAGATAGCTTAATAACCGGAAATACCTTTTTTTTCTTTTTTTTCTTCTTTTTTATGGTATTAAAACTCACAGAACGCAGAAGATAGCTTAATAACCGGCTGTCGAGAAATCCTTTTTTTCTTTTTTTTCTTCTTTTATGAAGTATTAAAACTCACACAGAACGCATAGATAGCTTAAACCGGAATACCTTTTTTTTCTTTTTTTCTTCTTTTCTATGAAGTATTAAAACTCACAGAACGCACAGAGATAGCTTAATAACCGGAAATACCTTTTTTTTTCTTCTTTTTTTATGGTATTAAAAACTCACAGACGCAGAGATAGCTTAATAATCGGAAAATTCCTTTTTTTTTCTTTTTTCTTTTTTTGGTATTAAAACACAGACGCACAGAGATAGCTTCATAAACCGGAAATCCTTCTTTTTCCTTTTTCTTCTATGAAGTATTAAAAACTCACAGAACGCAGAGAGATAGCTTAATAACCGGAAATACCTTTTTTCTTTTTTTCTTTCTTTTCTATGAAGTATTAAAACTCACAGAACGCACAGAATAGCTTAATAACCGAAATATCTGTGACGAAGAAAACACCAGGTATTCTGATTTGTATAATTTATCTTGTACATAAGAAATCTTTTTTTTTTTTTTTTTTTTCTTTTTATGTATTAAACTCACAGAACGCATTAGAGATAGCTAATAACCGGAAATACCTTTTTTTTTCTTTTTTTTTCTTCTTTTCTATGAAGTATTAAACACACAGAAACGCACAGAGATAGCTAATAACCGGATATATCCTATGAGAGAAACACCAGGTATTCTGATTGGATAATTTATCTAGTGTACACAGAAATCCTTTTTTTTTTCTTTTTTCTTCTTTTTATGAAGTATTAAAACACACAGAACGCATAGAGATAGCTTAATAACCGGAAATACCTTTTTTCTTTTTCTTTTTTTATGAGTATTAAAACTCACAGATTGCATAGAGATAACTTAATAACGAAATACCTTTTTTTCTCTTTTTCTTTCTTATGGTATTAAAACACACAGAACGCATAGAGATAGCTTAATAACCGGAAATATCCTATGACGAAGAAACACCAGATTTATGCAGGTCATAAGCATCCGATACCCTCTAAGTGTAATTAGTGACAGGCTGTTATTCTGCGATTTGTCAGAAATCTCCCGAACGAATTTGAAAATCTGGAGCTATCATTTCGAAAATTGTAATTAAGTCTCATCAATTATTTCTATACAGATCTACGATTTGTGTTCTGTACAGAGACGACATTATGATTTTTTAGCGAATTTTGAAAACAAGAACACATACACCTGCTGTGATATCCGTAAAACATATATTTTTATAAGACCTTCAAATGAAAAAAATAATAAAAAGTCTGATATTCCGATCAGCTGCGATATCCATAAAAATATATTTTTAAAGCTCTTCAAATGAAAAAAGAATAAAAATAAAAAAAAAAATCTGATATTCCGATCAATTAGAGAGAGAGAGAGAGAGAGAGAGAGAGAGAGAGAGAGAGAGGAGAGAGAGAGAGAGAGAAGAGAGAGAGAGGAGAGAGAGAGAGAGAGAGAGAGAGAGAGAGAGAGAGAGAGAGAGAGAGAGAGAGAGAGAGAGAGAGAGAGAGAGAGAGAGAGAGAGAGAGAGAGAGAGAGAGAGAGAGAGAGAGAGAGAGAGAGAGAGAGAGAGAGAGAGAGAGAGAGAGAGAGAGAGAGAGAGAGAGAGAGAGAGAGAAGAGAGAGAGAGAGGAGAGAGAGAGAGAGAGCCAGAGAAGAGAGAGCGAGAGAGAGAGAGAGAGAGAGAGAGAGAGAGAGAGAGAGAGAATCCGATCTTCCGATCCAGATAAACCTCAACGATTAAAAAAAAAAAAAAAAAAATAAAAACTGTTAACGGGGAATTGTGAAGCCTTTGTGAAGCCTTTGTGACGCAAGACCGAGACACCAAACAGCTGATCGTTTGTCAAATCGAGAAATAGCGTGTACATTAGATCACAGCTGATCAAATCTGATTTGATTCGCACAGCTTGATCGTCTGTCAAATCGAGAAATAGCGTGCACATTTGATCACAGCGATCAATCTGATGATTGGCACAGCTGATCGTCTGTCAAATCGAAAATAGCGAGCACATTTGCTCACAGTGAATCAATCTGATTTGATTGGCACAGCTGATCGTCTGTCAAATCGAGAACAGCGTGCACATTTGATCACAGCTGATCAGATCTGATTTGATTTGCACCAGCCCGATCGTCTGTCAAATCGAGAAATAGCGGCACATTTGATCACAGCTGATCAAATCTGATTTGATTCGCACAGCTGATCGTCTGTCAAATCGAGAAATAGCGTGCACATTTGATCACAGCTGATCAAATCTGATTTGATTGGCACAGCTGATCGTTTGTCAAATCGAGAAATAGCGTGCACATTTGATCACAGCTGATCAAATCTGATTTGATTGGCACAGCTGATCGTTTGTCAAATCGAGAAATAGCGTGCACATTTGATCACAGCTGATCAAATCTGATTTGATTTGCACAGCTGATCGTCTGTCAAATCGAGAAATAGCGTGCACATTTGATCACAGCTGATCAAATCTGATTTGATTGGCACAGCTGATCGTCTGTCAGATCGAGAAATAGCGTGCACATTTGATCACAGCTGATCAAATCTGATTTGATTTGCACAGCTGATCGTCTGTCAAATCGAGAAGTAGCGTGCACATTTGATCACAGCTGATCAAATCTGATTTGATTTGCACAGCTGATCGTCTGTCAAATCGAGAAATAGCGTGCACATTAGATCACAGCTGATCAAATCTGATTTGATTTGCACAGCTGATCGTCTGTCAAATCGAGAGAAAGCGTGCACATTAGTCACAGCTGATCAAATCTTGATTTGATTTTGCCACAGCTGATCGTCTGTAATCGGATCAAATATATGCGTGCATGCGGACATGATTGTTTCACATTGTCGATCAGAATTTCTATGCTATTGATTTGATGCACAGCTGATCGTCTGTCAAATCGAGAAATTAGCGCACACATACTTGATACACAAAGCTGATCAAATCTGATTTGATTTAGCTCTCTCGTAGGCTGTCATCTAAATAGGGCTATCAAGCTGATGGCACATCTGATCTGATCAAGCACAAATGCACTGATCAAGTGACAAATCTGCGTTATATTGCACAGCTGATCAAATCTTGATTTGATCAGCACAGTTGTTGTCACGACACAGTCACGAGAAATAGCGTGCAACATTTGATCACAGCTGTAACGCAATATTTAATTTACAGCATCGCGTCAAAATCTCGTACCACAATCGAGATCCCTCTAGTCGAGCTGACATTCTGATCAACATCACGAGAATCAGCGACATTGTAATTCTACAGCTCTGAATCAAAGTCGATTGATCATTAAGCATCAGCTATGTGATCAGAGAAAAAAAGCGTGTAATTTGATCTGATTCAAATCAGCGAAGAACAGCTGATCAAATCTGATTTGATTTGCACAGCAGTCTTCAAATCGAGAGAATCGAGACGAATTAGATGCGAAACTGAGAATCAATATCTCGTCTGTCAAGCAAGAGCTAGCGGCACTCTGTCCAATCACAGAGATCAAATCTGATTTGATTGACAGCTGATCTGTCAAATCTGATTTTGATTCGGAAATAGCTGAGTGCGGGAGAAGTCGCTTTATTGGGTTTGTGGAGTGCCTGTGTTTGTGTGATATGAACGTTGAAGCTTAGTGAGTGAGTGCTTATGGGAGTGAGGGTGGTTTGT
>NW_020870009.1:318966-323966 GCF_003789085.1 Penaeus vannamei
CTCTATCCATCCTCTCATCCGAGGTGTATTATGATAATAATGATAATAGAGTTCCATAACAATGATAATGATAATAAAAAACAAATTATAATGATAATAATAATTCGATAATCACAATCAATATATGATAATGATACATGATGCCTGATAATGATAGATGATAATTATTATAATTTACCGATCAATTGATGATAATAACCAATATATGATTAATAATTAATAATAATAAAAATATTATAATAATAATATACATGATAAATAACAATATATTTAATAATTAATAATGATGATGATAATTATTATAATTACGATAATGATGATAATAATAATAATAACAATAATAATGATAATGATCAATAATAACAATAAGAAAATAATAGGAATATATTGGAGTATAATATTCTAACTGACTGTCTGTCTGTCTGTCTGTGTCCCTACTTGCCTGTCTGAATTCTATCCCCCTGTCTATTTCCGACCCTATTTATCTATCATCTGTCTATTTCCTATCTATACCTCCTTTATTCTCCTCTGTTATTATTCCCTTGCTTATCCACGTCTTCTTTATCTGGTGTTGTTTGATAATAATTACATATTTTACAAATGAAGTTCACAACAGACAACAAAATAAAACATTCCATAAAAAAAATAATGTACACAACAATGATTGAATAGAATATAATTTTTACATTCTTTCCATTAAAATAATATAGTTAGTGAAATAAAATACAAATAGTGATAGTAATATGTATGATTATATACAGCGAATTATTTTGACAATTATCATAATCATCAGAACAAAAAAAAAAAAAAAACAGTAACAGCAATAATGATAATGATCCTTAAGACCAGATGGAACACGAAATTGTATGTACGTATGTATCTGCACGTTCATCTATGAATGCATTAATACGCCTGTATACGCACATGCCAATTTGTGCCTTACGCAGCCGTGCATTTGGGCGTGGATGTAAACAAAGCTATATCATGAACTGCCATTTAACACACGCTTGTAACACTCGCCCAGATGTCCAAGTTGAGCACCAAAATGAGCTCGCACTCTGTCGTTAACCGTATCCTAGCACCTGGCCCTACAGTGCTCTCTCTCTCTCTCTCTCTCTCTCTCTCTCTCTCTCTCTCTCTCTCTCGCTCTCTCGCTCTCTCTCGCTCTCTCCTCTCTCTTCTCGCTCCGCTTTCTCTCGCTTTCTCTCGCTTTCTCTTCTCTCTCGCTCTCGCTCTCTCTCTCTCGCTTGCTCGTTCGCTCTCGCTTTCTCTCTCTCGCTTTTCTCTCTCTCTCTCTCTCTTCTCTCTCTCTCTCTCTCTCTCTCTCTCTCTCTCTCTCTCTCTCTCTCTCTCTCTCTCTCTCTCTCTCTCTCTCTCTCTCTCTCTCTCTCTCTCGCACGCTTGTTCGAGACTCAGCTGTGCATACTCTATTTAATTTCTATAATTCATTCATGTTCACAGAGAGAGAGAGAGAGAAGAGAGACAGAGAGACAGAGAGACAGAGACAGAGAGAGAGAGAGAGAGAGACATAGAGAGACAGAGCCAGAGCCAGAGAGGAAGACCGAAAAACACACACAAAAAGGCAGACACGCAACCAAACAGAACCATAATAAAAAAAAAAAAAAATGACAAAATTTTTTTAAAAAATAAAATAAACGAAAAAGAAACAAAAAAACAATAAAACAATAAAACGAAAAGAAGCGAGAAAGAAGAAACCCAACACAAAAAGGGTTAACAAGCAAGGGGGCCCAACACACATCCGGGAATCCGCCTGATTGGCTCCGCTGTTTAAAGGACAAACAGCCATTTTGGGGGTTTTAGAAAAATAAACCGAAACCTGCACCGGTTTACGCTTTAGGGGATCCGAGCGTACTGAGTTTTTATTATTATTTTTTTTTTATTCAGAAATTTTCGCTGTAGCATTGTCATTCTTTTTTAAATTCATCTGTGATACTCTGCTGAATGCTGGTGCAATTATCATTCAATTGCAGCGGTCGTTACTATAGCGTCGAGTCATTATTTATAGCAGTGTTAATGGCAGTTTCATTATTAGTGTTGTTTTACTACAACTTGATAATTCATTATGGTATATACATGCATATACACACACACGCATATATATGTGTGTGTGTGTGCGTATATATAGATATATATAAATATATAAATATATATATAATATATATATATATATTATATATATATTATATATATATATCATCATTATATATTATAATATTATGTATATACATATTATATATATTATACATATATATATATTATATACATATTATTATATATATATACATATATTCAATATATAACACATATCTATATATACAAAATTATATATATAACATATGTATATACATACAAATATATACATACATACATACACACACACACACACACACACACACACACCACACACACACACACACACACACACACACACACACACATACACACATATATATATATATATATATATATATATATATATATATATATATATATATATATATTATATATATATTATATATATATATATATCAAAAACTACTGTCCTCCGCGTCTGTAGACAAACATCAGTGAACAAAACTCTACGGATACACTGCGCCGCATTTCACTAGCGGCTTCAGCAGACGCCGGTTAAGTAGATGAGTAAATATTTTCTTTCAACTGCTAAAGTACAGATTATTAGCCGGTTTGTTAAAATTGTGCCAGGCCCGACCCAATGATTTTTTTTATAAACAGATGCAGAAATAAAGGCATAATCTGTCTATATATCTGATAGATATACCTATAACCATTTTATTTGCCAAGTTGATATGGATGTCTAGACTGATAGATATGCATTTATTTCTTTATTTATGCATGTCTATACGAATATTCTTTGGATCGGACCTCGCACAGTTCTAACAAACCGACCGTATAGTAATTATAGTCTAGATTTACACTGTAATACTATTATATAACGCTATGGTCATGCATCAAACGTACCACAACTTCCACACGCCTGTGCAGTCAGCCAGTGTGGTAAATAAAGAACAAATAATTATAATCATAAAGACGAAACTAAAAACTAAATGCTTTCATCATGAAATATGCCGATTATGCATCAAATATGTATAAAAAACTTGCCCAGATTTTATTTACTTGGTAAATAAAATCTGAATCAGCTTTAACATTGCAACTAACAATGTGCAACTTGAATCCCCGAGCCAAGCGTATGAAAATTATTGCACTGATGAAACCTTGTAGCTGGGATGCAGAGCAAGTAACACCTGGGTTATGTATGAAGCGATATTTTTGCAGATCAAGATTGCAACAATATTCGTGGGTGGAATGCACTATGCAATCTGAATTGGCAGGAAGACTTATAGCTACAGGACCAATATTGAATCGAGGCTTTTTATTCGTCTATTCATCATTATTGCCATGTTGTAATATTTATTGTTATCGTATATTGTTATTATTCTTATTATGTTAATGTATTGATTATTGCTTATTCTTATGTCTAATTGCAATAATTTTTATATCCTTTAACATTACAGTTACTGTTCTTGGAATTATTTTTATGACTGTGATTGCGATTATTTTTATCATACTCTTATTCCCTCTTTTATTTTCCTTTTTCTACACCTTGCTTCGTTTCCCTTCACCACCCCCCCCCGCCTCCCCACCCTGCCATCCATCCCTCTCCATCTTCGCCCCCACTTCTAAATTCCTGCGCTTTCATCACCTTCCCCACCCTCACGCCCATCTCCACCCTCCCCCAACAACCACCTAGCCCAAACTCAAACTTCGACTGCCTACATCACCCCCAAACCCACACCACCCCCACCCTCCTCCTCGCCCTAATCTCCACCCCCACCCCTTCCCCCTCCCCACCCAGCTTCGATAGCCACATCACCCCCTACCATCCACCCCCCATCCCCTCCCCTCCCCCACCCCCAAATTCGACCGCTACATCACCCCAACCACCCTCACCCCCAACCCACACTCTCCCCACCATCCACCCCTACCCCTCACCCTCCCCCATCCCCACCTCCAACATCAACCGCCCCCATCACCCGTACCCCCACCCTCTCCCCTACCATCCACCCCCACCCCTTCCCCCATCCCCACTCCAACTTCAACCGCCCCCATCACCCCCAACCCACCCTCTCCCCACCCTCCTCTCGACCAATCTCCACCCCCACCCTCTCCCCTCTCCACCTCCAACTTCGACCCGCCCCCATCAGCCCCAACCCACACTCACCCCTACCATCCACCCCCTACCCCTCACCCTCCCCATCCCCACCTCCAACTTCAACCGCCCCCATCACCCGTACCCCAACCCTCTCCCCCACCATCCACCCCCCCCACCACCTCTCCCTCCCTCACCTCCAACTTCAACCGCCCCATCACCACCCCACCCTCTCCCCCACCCTCCTCCTCGCCCCCCACCCCACCCTCTCCCCTACCCCCTCCCCACCTCCAACATCAACCACCCCATCACCCGTACCCCAACCCTCTCCCCCACCCCCCACCCTCTCCCCCACCCCCATCGCCCAGCTGTCCTCAGAACGTTATATAATCCCATTACTGACTAACGATATTGCTGTCACCTGTTAATACATTACCTGAAGGGAGGCTATGTGACCTTCGATGGACTGTATTATCCGGTTTTTATTATCATTATTATTTGATAGATTAAAAGATTCTTTTCATCTACTTTATCGATTATTTTCCATCAATATCGATTTTTTTTTCTCGTAAACACCAAGTACAGGACAGGAGTGGTTTTTATCAAATGAGAGAGAGGGGGAGAGAGGGAGGGAGAGAGAGAGGGGAGGGAGGGAGGAGGGAGGGAGGGAGGGAGGGAGGAGGGAGGGAGGAGGGAGGAGGGAGAGAGAGAGAGAGAGAGAGAGAGAGAGAGAGAGAGAGAGAGAGAGAGAGAGAGAGAGAGAGAGAGAGAGAGAGAGTACGTGCGTCTATGTGTGTGTGTGTGTGTGTGT
>NW_020870009.1:331466-341842 GCF_003789085.1 Penaeus vannamei
AGTTGAAGGGGGGTTGTTGTTTGTGTTTGATGTGTGTTGTGAGGGTGGGTTGTTTTGTGTGTTGTGTGTGTAAGTTAGTGAGTGAGTGTGTGTGGTGTTGTGTGTGGTGTGGTGTGTGAGTGTGTGTGTGTGTGTGGTGTGTTGGTGTGTGTGTGTGTGTGTGTGTGTGGTGTGTGTGTGTGTGTGTGTGTGTGTGGTGTGTGTGGTGTGTGTGTGTGTGTTGTGTGTGTGGTAGTGTGTGTGTGTGTGTGTGTGTGAGTGAGTGTGGTGTGTGTGTGTGGTGTGTGTGTGTGTGTTGTGTGTGTGTGTGTGTGTGTGTGTGTGTTGATAGCTTGGAGTATGGGGTGGTTTATGTGTGACTGGTATTCATGACATCATATGTTTTAGGTTACGTTTCTATAGCATATAATATATAGATAGATAGATTGATATAGAGGTATAAGTCTTTTATGTGGGATTTCGTCTCTATCTCTCTATCTATCATCAATCTATCTCTCTCCTCTCTCTCTCTCTCTCTTTCCGTGTCTCTCTCTCTCTCTCACTCTCTCTTCCTCTCATCCGTCTCGTCGTCCTCGTTCTTCATCTCCTCTCCACTCTCTCGTCTCTCTCTCACCCGTGACACAGCCGACCTGCACCCGAACATCTCGATCTCTCTCGTCCGTCCACGTCTCCGGATCTTCGCTCCTCCTCCTCTCCGCTCGCTGTCGGATCCTCATCCTCTCTCCGATCCGACGGCATGAGTCGTCTCCCTCCTCTCCTCTCCTCGATCCCCCTCCTCCTTCAATCTCTCCTCGATGTCTTCATTGATGAATCATGCATCGCGGTTGTCGTGTTGGCGTACGTTCCTACGCTTCAGAGTCGTTGGAGGGGAGTGTTCGTTGCTTCTTTCGCTCTCTCGTCTACTCTCTCCTCCTCTCCTCAGCTCCTCCTCTCCTCCCTCTCTCTCTCTCTCCTCATCCTCAATCACGTCCGCCCTCCCTCTCTCCCCCCCTCTTCTCCCGCCCTTCCTCACCCCTCTCTCTCCTCCGGTCTCCTCTACTCTTCTCTCTTCTCCTCTCTCTCACTCCCCCTCTCCTCTCCTCCGCTCCTCCCCGTCTCAATCTCTCCTCTTCTCGTCTTCTCTGGTCTCTCTCCGCTTCTCTCTGCTCTCTCTCACTCTCTCTCTCTCTCCGCTCTCCGTGCCCGCCTCCTCCGGCTTACCCTCTCTCTCTCCGCGCATTGCTCGGCTCTGTCCTCTACCCAGTGTCTTATTCCCGTCTCTCGTCATCGGCCTGCCTCTCCAGCTCTCTCTCGTCTCCTTGGATCTCACACTGAATCCTTCCTCTGTCCCTATCTGCCTCATCCTCTTCTCCGATCTTACTCTTCTCACTGCTTCTTCCTCCCGCTCTCAACGTCCTCCTCTCGTCTCTCTCTCTCGTCCATCGTCTCTCCACTCTGCTCGTTCGATCTCCATCTCTCTCTGTGTCTCTCCTCTCTCCTCTCTCGTCTTCTTCTTCTCTCTCCTCTCTCCACGCGTCTCTTCGCGTCTCGCTCTCTTCCGTTCCTCTCGTTCTCTTCCTTCGCTTCTCTCCAGCCTCTCACTTCTTTTTCTTCTTTCTCTCTCCTACTCCTTCTTCCTCCCTCTCATTTCCTCTTTTTCCTCTCTCTTTTTTTTCTCCTCTCCTATTCCGCTAGCCCATCTCTTTCCCTTAATTTTCTCTATCCTCTCTCCTTATCTCCTTCTCTATCTATCTATCTATCTATCTATCTATTCTATCTATCTATCTATCTATCTATCTATCTATCTATCTATCTATCTATATATTATATAGTATATATAGTATGTATATTGTATATAATTATATATTTATATATATATATATATATATATATTATATGTGTGTGTGTGTGTGTGTGTGTTGTGTGGTGTTGTGTGTGTGTGTGTTTGTGTGTATAAATATATACATGTACATTTTCTCCCCCCCCCCCCGCCCTCCCTCCTCTCCTCCCTCCCTCCCTCACCCACACATTCTCTTTTCATGATAGACAGAACCATAACCCGCCCCCCCCTTTTCGCCGGCAGATGAGACCGGAGCGTCATCGTTGGTGAAGCGTTCGGCCGCCTACCCGCACGGGACGATGCTCCGCTACTTCCTGATGGCGATGAGCAGCTCTGACGCCCCTCGCAGCCCGCCCGTCCTCGTTAACCGACCCATCAGAAGGCTCGGGTCAGAGTTCCTGGGGAAGAGGTCCTCGCCGCCCGCAGTGAGCCTCGAGGAAAGCGCCGAAGACACCCACGCCTGCGAGGACGAGGCGTGCGCCGACGAAGCCGAAGTCCAAGACGACCGCAGAAAAGAACACCTGAGCTACACCGGGCAGTACGACTACGACTACGACAACGACGACGACGGGGCGAACGACACGGCGAAGAGAGACTCACGGATCGCCAAACCCAAGAAGAGAAATATTAGAGACAGGGAAAACTTGAAAGATCTCTTCTCGATATTGATGTCAAAGAAAATGGGGTCCGAATTCCTGGGTAAGAGAATGGGATCGGAGTTCTTAGGCAAGAGAATGGGATCCGAGTTCCTAGGGAAGAGAATGGGTTCGGAATTCCTCGGGAAGAGAGCAATGGGTTCGGAATTCCTCGGCAAAAGAGCGATGGGGTCCGAATTCTTGGGGAAGAGGGTCACGGGGTCCGAATTCTTAGGGAAGCGCGCCATGGGATCGGAATTCTTGGGAAAGAGAGGGATGGGTTCCGAATTCTTAGGGAAGAGAGCAATGGGTTTTCGGAAATTTTTAGGGAAGAGAGCAATGGGTTCGGAATTCTTAGGGAAAAGAGCAATGGGTTCGGAATTCTTAGGGAAGAGAGCAATGGGTTCAGAATTCTTAGGGAAGAGAGCAATGGGTTCGGAATTCCTTGGCAAACGCGCAATGGGATCAGAATTCCTTGGCAAGCGGGCAATGGGATCAGAATTCCTTGGCAAGCGGGCAATGGGATCAGAATTTCTAGGAAAGCGATTCGTACCAGGAAGTCTTGACTCTGCCTCAGTCGACACGAAGAGAGCCGTGGGATCAGAATTCCTCGGGTGAAGTAGCCATCGTACCGGAAGATAAAGCGACCCAACGTTTTATTCAAATCAAGCGGCGGGAAATTCCTTAACTGTGTTAATTGTTATTGAAACGAGGAAGTTTGTGATTCCTTTCATTTCCAATGTTTGTTTTTGTTTTTGTTTTTTAATATCATCTGTTTTCCCTTTTCGTTAACCCATCTGACAGATATAGCAGCGTATTTTGTCCTTTCCCAAAAGCCATCATTCACCCGCCATGTGGAGGAGGGATGGCGGGCGATCTCAGTGGCCAACGGAAACCGAACACTAATTAGGGGTTCCTTAACAAGCTGCTTCTGCGTGGCATTTGTAATTACAAACAATAATGATGATAATAAATCTCGGAAGTATTTAAAGACCATGTAACTACTGTAAAGACATGTTAGTGCCATTTATTTTTGTAAAATGCTTATGATCGTTCACAGGACGAGTTCTAAATGTAGCGAAAAGATTCAATAAAATTCTTTGTCATCCCTCAAATTCTTTTAATCAAGATTGAGTTTTTTCGTGTGTGGACAGCACAAGTCATGGCTACGTGGGTCTTCACTAGAGTAAGATACACAATGAAGATTCATTTATTGATATTTGAAAGTGGTACCATTACTATTGTTACATTCATCATAATTTGAATGATCATATATCTAAGGAGGACAAATTTTAATCTTTGTTTTAATTTCTGAAGAAGTAAGATGTTGCATTTGGAGTGTGGCATACTTTATCCTTCCCAAAATAAAACGTGAAACTGCAATATTACTTACTGTTAATAATTCCATTTCATACCCTCCTTTCATGGCAGAAACTTCCCATTTACTCATCTATTTACTTCTACTACTGTTTCTCATAATGGTTGGTGGCTGGCAGCTAAATATATGTATTTCACCGTTTTACATATATAGACGTGGCAAAACTTCAGATAATTTGTATATGAATTCTGAAACCTTTCTGTTCGATGAATCTCTTATTTTCGCCCATTTTCTCTATCCTTATCCCCCATCTTCTCTTTCGAATGCGATGATGGCTGGGTTTCTATAATTAAAAAAAAAAAGGAATTTTTCCCCTTTTTCATACAACTATTGCAGCTTTGGATGAGGGATAAGGTTAGACCTGACTAAATTCTAATATATACATATTCTCTATACATGAAATAAGGGTTTACAGCATCATGCAGAGCTAAAACAAATATATATAAACTGTTTTGTCCTTGCGCGCGGTCCATCACAGTCTCCAGTGCATCCATGTGCGTTGTGATACGAATGTATTGGTTGTGAATATGTCTGGACACACATTTTGCAGACATATCCAGTGGAGTTCACAGGTCGGAGGATTTTGCCCGATAATCCTGTATATAGGCGACAATTACGACTAACCATAATAAAGTATGAAACATTTGGTGAACATTCTTTCAATAGCCTTTCAGTGGAGACCAACCGACCTCTACCCATTTTGCTAACGTTTTCAGTGGTTTGTAATGATTGATTGATTGATTGATTGATTGATTTGTGTGTGGTGGTGTGTGTGTGTGGTGTGTGTGTGTGTGTGTGTGTGTGTGTGTGTGTGTGTGTGTGTGTGTGTGTGTGTGTGTGTGGTGTGTGTGTGTGTGTGTGTGTGTGTGTGTTGGTGTGTGTGTGCGCGCGCGCGTATTGATTATATATATATATATATATATATATATATATATATATATATATATATATATATATTATATTATATATATATATATATATATATATATGTATGTATATGTATATGTATATATATATATGCATATATACATATATTTATATATATGCATATATACATATATATACGCACACACACACACACACACACACACACACATATTATATATATATATATATATATAATATATATATATATATTATATATATATATATATATTATATATATATATATATATATATATATATACATATATCATATATACATAATATACATATATACATATATACATATATACATATATATACATATATACATATAATTACATATATACATATATACATATATTATATATTATATATATTCATATATACATATATATCTATATATATATATGGGTGTAAACATCATACCTGTTCAAAAGGATTTCTATCGTTTACTTGAAATATTCTGTAGAAACGAAGGTAACAACATTGATGGTCTGCAAGCTATCACTGAATTATAAAACAAAGGTAAAGGAAATGCCAGAGATTCCTTATTAATTAACATTCTGCATTATAGGGATATTTATACACATTCACCAAAATACATACAAACTTATCCCACAAGTATTGTATAGTCCAAGCTCATCTGAACGTGCACTCTCGATGCAAATTCATATAGAATGACTTTTGAGACAAGAATAAAAAAATATTGTGTAAAACTATTAAAACATGAGTATCTTCATCATGTCGGCCTAATACAATTTTCACAATAGCCTGTCATTATGGCATCAATCATTCACCAGCAGATGTACAGTTAAAAAAGTTTCTTTAAATATAACTATCACATCTTGAAAAAATACTGCAATGCATGTAAAAATATTGCACTCCTGGACAAAATCACAACATGTAGTTTAACAACGGAAGGAATCAAAAAGCTGTTAGAGAGGGCGTCATCTTGGGGCTTAAATCCTAGTCATTTCATAATAACTTCTTTTCTCAGTTTTGCTTGCTTCTTGTCGTCTAAAATAGTAACAGTGTTGAACCATTATTAAGTCATTTCTTCCAGACTACACTGTACTAACATGCCTAAGGTTCAATACTTTATGAAAAGGATTATAACAAATATATTTCCACCTCAGTTTTTTACATTTCATACTGTCATTTAAAATAATAGCTGAATGAGCTAAATTGATAGCTACATTTGACCAACAGGAACTAGGTTTAGCAACTGCAAACAGAAGCAATTTCTATATCAAATTAGCCCAGAACCTGGGATGCTCAATGGCCAAAATCCCTGAAATTCAAACCTCATTGTCTGTATAGCTTACCTAGTTGGCAATAGGAACTAAGTATTTACATTTGATCAACAGGAACTGATCTTTAATAACTACAGACAGAAGCAATTTCTATTTATGTCAAATCAGCCCAGAACCTTTGACGCTCAATGACCGAAGTCCCTGAAATTCAAACCTCGTAGTCTATCCCAAAAAATATTACAAAAATATCTCAGAGAGATAAAACTCTGATCATACAACCAAAGGCAAAATATACAATACTTAAAAAGTGTAAGATATGTACTATGATATATGCTGTAAAATTATAAAATCTCTAGAATGAAGACATATAATTCATCTTATGTATTATGAAATATATCAATATCCTATATGTCATTTCTGTACTTTCATTAATTCTGAACAGAATGGCAAAAGAGGGAAATTAGAATAAAAGAAGTACATTTAAAAATGAGGAATGTGGAAAAAATTGTACGAGAAAGATATTGTGACCATCTTTCAGTGATGACGGAAACATTAGCATTTTTTTAATGCAGATTACTAAAAGTGACAACAAAAATATGAAAACAACACTATAAGTACATTCACTCTGAAGAGTCCTTGAATACAGGTTAAACATTCATTGCATTAAAAATGCTACAAAATTTCTTTATCCTTGCAGTCCATCAAATATGAAGACTGTCACTAACCATTAACCAAAGCAAAGAACTTCCATGACAGTTACTCCCTGCAGTGTTGGATTTGCAACAGAATACGGGAATTTATCAAACCCATGACAAGCTGCCCCAACCTCGCCAGTAATTGACGTGGCAACAATTGCTCCCATGAATTCTGGGTAATACATACCAATCTGAAATAGGGCTAGTTCTGCAGCTTTATGAGGAGATAAACCAGACCTCATTCCTTCAACTGTTACCAAAGCTGGCATGAAGCGCATCATTACGTCTCCATCCCCTGTGGCTGCTGCACCTCCCACATGTCTGTCAACATAAGCTCCGCTGCCTGGAATCGGGGAATCTCCAACCCTACCGGGAATCTTGTGAGTGGCCCCATTAGTTGACGTTCCACCAGCAATGTGTCCTTGAGAATCTATGGCAATCATTCCAATAGTGTCGTGGTTCCTGGTATTAAAATTTTTCCCCTCTTGTGCAGTTGCCCATTTTTTACTTTTCTTTGATACATCTATAGGGGTATAGGGTCCACAACTTGCTGTGGGATCTGGCTGAACATTCTTCCAGTAATTAGGCTGGCAGGATTTTTCTTTCCAGTGCTCATGTATCTCAACAGAATTAGCAGTTGTCAAATTTTCTTCCTTGAATCCCATCTGGAGAGCAAACTCTGTAGCCTGATCTCCCACAAGCAATGTATGTGTTGTATGTTCAAGTACCATTCGAGCAACAGATATTGCACTCTTAACTCTCCGCAAGGCAGCAACTGCTCCTACATCGTGTGTTGTCCTGTATGAAAAGGATTAGCTATATGTAGTACTTCACATAAAAGATAACAAAGGTTTTTACAAAAGATGAATATTTACCAGACACTAAATATAAACCTTAAACATACGAAGTTCAGAATGCTTTACTCTCTAATTGCAACACATTATTGTCATCATATTACACAAAACTACATGATTACTACTAAAAATGTATAAAAATATTAAAGAATAGCTTACCCATCCATAATCATTGCATCCAATGTCGTCTCTCCATTTTCATCAGGACTTCCTCCAAAACCTACAGACCCATCACACTGCAGCTCCTCACACACAGAACATCCTTTCTCTACAGCATCTAAAGCCGAACCTTTGTCATTGTAGAGCACACTCCATGCTGTATACAAAGAATAAAGTATTTATATAATCTTCAATGAGTTTTCTTGCTAAAAGAAAATTAGCTAAATATCAGTTACTGAAGACTAAAATAACATGAAAGTTCTTACGAAACTAATAATATCAAATCAGAGGAACTACTGTGTGTGTGTGTGTGTGTGTGTGTGTGTGTGTGTGTGTGTGTGTGTGTGTGTGTGTGTGTGTGTGTGTGTGTGTGTGTGTGTGTGTGTGTGTGTGTGTGTGTGTGTGCGTGCGTGTGTGCGTGCGTGCGTGCGTGCGTGCGTGCGTGCGTGCGTGCGTGCGTGCGTGCGTGCGTGCGTCGTGCGTGCGTGCGTGCGTGCGTGCGTGCGTGCGTGCGTGCGTGCGTGCGTGTGTATGCGTGCGTGTATTTATCGTGTCAAATGAACAAACACAAACGCTTCTATAGTCCAAGTCTCATAATCTAGAGTACTAATAATCAGGAATATTAATTCATCAACACCCTTACCTTTTGCTGTTGAATTAACAAATGACCACGTATTTATCACAAGCGGCAGTAATATCTTTGGTGATTCTCTTCCTTGGACGTCATTACTCACGGCGGAAGTAACAGCCACAAGGGAATATACGGCTAAAATCCTCATTAGCTCCCCCTTCCACATGCTGACCGCCCTGTTGTGTTGTTTTGGCAATCAGCTGATGAGATAAACAAACATCCGATATCTGCATTTGGATTTGACTTCGTCTTCATTTATTAGACATTAAGTTTTAAAATACCGATAGTATACAAAAATTTGTATTTCTTATTAATTCTATGTATTCTTTATATAATTCGATATAGCCATGAAGTATGTAAGTCATTCTGATACTCATTTGTTATCTAAAACCGAAAGTCATACATCCAGACAAGTGGAAGAGTCAGCGTGATCTCGTCACATTGTCTTCCCATCTCAAATTTATACGTAGCTTTGACAGCATCAATGCAAGTATGAAAGCATGCTAGTATAATGTTAGAATTGCAACAGGGGTATATACTGTATAACCCTATTAACTAGAATAGAGATAATAACAATGATAATGTTGATACATACAATACGGAATGCATATTTCTGAATGCAAACTTTTTCTTTTTTTTATTATTATACTTTGGTGATTTTTTTCTAGTAGTTCTTCCTAATGAATCACGACGATATTGGTGTCGCTGGATTCCTCTCACCATCTACAATGCATTTATGTTGGTTTTATTGCGCGGAAATCCTTGGTACCTTCCATGCCCACTCCTGTTATCAGAGACAAGAATGTGGGGGCTCTGGGGGGTTCCGCACAATAAAACTAGAGAATGAGAGGAATCCAATGATACCAAAATCATTATGATCCGTTTGGCAGAACTTTTCCAAAAATTTACCAATACTCAATGTTCATTTTCTTTTTGTGTTCTTGGGTCGTTATGGCTATTCATAATAGGTGGGAATTGTGTAATAAATTTTAAAAATCAAATTAACAACTAGTAGTACTCAGAGAGTGCATACCTCCGCCAAGGCAATAGGATCACCCATACGGTATAAATACTCACACTTGAAGAATTACATTTAAATTGCCTCTTTCTCGAGTACAACGGTGACATATATAAAGGAAATAGGGGGAACTATGCAATCATTTTAAAAATTCCTGGATTGGGATCATGGTCCATATCACCACCAAAATTCAGAGGCATCTAAGTTAGACTAAGATACAAATTTAATGAAAGGGAAAAATCTGATAAAAATCTGTCTCTCTCAGAGTCGTATTTTCAGTTGGGGTAACTCATGCAATTATTTTTAAAATCCTGGATCCGGATCATGATCTGGTTCACCACCAAAACTCAATGGCATCTAAGTTAGGACTGGTTCCATAATTGATTACATAGTGCCAAGGAGGTCTACAAGTTCATTTTCAAGTATTTAAGTGGTGGAGATAAGCCTTTTACCAAAGCACCAAAGGCGAAGAGGCAACAACAGTCACTTGATGCAATGTCATTATTGCTGTTCATTGTCAACTAAAACTAATGTAAACGCAAATACCCTAGTAAATGTAAATGCGAGTACCCAAGTAAATGTAAATGTGAGTGCCTTACTGCATGTGGTTGCGAGTACCTACTGCTTTGTGTTGCTACTCCATTCTTTTCATCTAAATAAGGTACATACCTGTAGGCCAGAGATCAGAAGTATCAGCTTGTCCTTTCAATTTTGTTCTCTCAGTACCTTATGTGACGTAGATAAGACTTTCAGCTGTTACTCATGTGGAAGAGCTACTGATAATAGAATTTACAATGAACATCATGGTATTTTCAGATAGTTTAAGATTTTTTTTTTATCTAACCTTTCCGATTCAAATTTTAACCAGTAATTTCTTCATATTTCATCTAATCTTAATGCAGGATTTAAATGTAGGATTTGTTCATGTGTTGTCACATTATTTCACATAACAATCATTTATTATTGTGCTGTTTGAAAACAACTGTTTATCTAGACATACAACACCTGGG